>PVJD01002820.1:0-186127 GCA_004026545.1 Mormoops blainvillei | reverse complement strand
CCATCTAGAATATCATTGTTGACCCCTAGAGGGGCTGCCTCCCTTGGCCCAGAACAGAGGACTGGATTGCAATAGAGTGCCATGAAGGTTTGAACATAGGGAACCTATGACCATCTACCTAACCTTCTACAAAACATGTCTTACTGGAGTATGGTGTTGTAATTGTTGCTCCAAGTTTCATGTCAACCTTCCCCATCTAGTTTATACTGAGGCCAAGACATATTATGAAAGAAAATTAGCCCCTTTTCCTTGATATTTTCAGGGTTAAAATTTTTCCAATGCCTAAGAATGTATTCTAATTGGGATCCTGAGGGTATAGAAGGTGTATTACCCATCTTGTCTACAACATACCTAGAGAAAAGAAAAAGAATGGAATTCCCCGGCTCCCTAGAGGCATCCCCCCCATTCATTTGGCTAAGGAGTTCTCTTGTGGGTTTCAGGGCATCCCCCGTTATCCCACTGTTCAAAGCTACCTGATGTCTCTGGTAATAAAAAAGACTTGAGTGTGCCAGCTGACAGAAAAAAAACAAAACCTAGAGTCGCCATAGACTAATTATACCCTCTTTCCTGGTATCTAATTCAGAGGCTTTGGTTAAATTGGATGTGGACTGCCTCATGAAGAGTACAGATAAGTTGGATCTCTGCAAGGAGTTGTAGGCAAGGGACTGTACCAGTCATTTGAAACATTTCCCAGGACCAAAAGAAAAACTGCTGTGAAAGAACCAGAGGGGAAATTGATTAACTCACCTCTGCTCCTTGTAATTGATTAGCTCTAACTAGTTTATCTATTTTACAAACCTAACCTGGGTTGGGAAGGCCTCCAAAAGGATTTTAAAGGGCTCATCAACCTTGACCTACATTCAGCATATACAGCAAACATTTCAGTTGCACAAGAGAAACACAGAGAAGAGGTGAAAATAGAGAAGCCAAAATTCGGCCATTGAAGCGAGGCTTAGGAGGGATGTGGATGGCTTGAAAACAAGGCTCATAGTACAAAACAACATACCAAAGAAGGGAGGTGCACCTGGGAACCCTTTCTAAAGTTAAAATAGTTCTGAATGGAAAGCCTCAGGGAAGAGTTGATGTTATGTTTTACAGTGTGCCACACTGCATGTATATTATCTTATGCCTGGCAGGGAGCTGGTCTCTAGCCCCATTCCACAGCCAGGTAATCCTCACATGGGAGTCTTTTAGGCAGCGGGCACCCTTTTGGCTCTTAATTGCTCAAACCATGCCTGCACAAAAGCGGCAAACTCTCTTCTTGAAGCCGGAGTGTCCCAAGGCATAAAGGAGACAGAACTAAAGGCCCCTCCCACCACCAGGGTGGTGAGGAGTTGTCTTGCCCCTCCAGAATTCCTACAGAATCCCTCCTGGATGGCTTGCCAAATTGCTGCAGATGAAGATTGGGTCCGGGCTCTTGGCAGTCACAAACAAAGAATTGGATCTACCACACAGATATTGTAAAACAAAACAAGTGGGATATTTATTAAGGAAAGTCACTTCCCAAGACATGGGAGTAGGCCATCTCTGAGTAGGAAATGGCTCTCTTCTATTGAACAGCTACAAGCCTTATAGAGTTTTTACTTAAGTTTCTACACATGCAATTTCCCAAAAACCTCCTTGATTGCCCACTCAGGGAGGAAACCACAATGCTAATTATTATCAGGTGTCACAAGGTGACTCTCAGAAATCAGGATGCTGACTGATGACAGCTGCAGTGTCTCAGGATTTCCTATTCTTTCTCCTGCCTCAATTTTACAAACTTCTATCATGAAGCAAATTTGAGCTTGTATAATAATAGTATATCCAGCTCCTACTGGGTATGTACCCTGATGATATGCCTATGTTCTTCAAACTCATCCTGTCCAAACTGAACTCATTTTAGGAAATGCCTTAACTTTTAAGTCACAGGATATTGCTAGCCTAGTGATTTTGGCAATATGGTCTCCTCAGAAAATCAGTCTTCCATTTTATTTGTTCCTTGTCATTTTTAAGTACCTATAAACATGGATGTGATCTAAATAGTCAATAAGACTTAAAATCTTGTTTTTAATCTGAAGACCATTATATTTATCATTTGTTTCTTTTGGTTAATGGACATTAATTAGATGCACTTTAAAAGTCACAGACTTGAGACTTCTGATCAAGATGGTGGCATAGTTAAACATGGCTCATCTCCTTCTACAACCACATCAAAATTATAACTAAAATATAGACCTATCACTCAGAATTGTCAGAAATTTAGTTGAATGGAAGTCTGAAAACTACAGAATTCAAGAAACCATATCCATCAAGGTTGGTAGGAGGGGAGTAGATGCAGAATGGACTAGTTCCACATCCACGTGTGATGAATAAAAATTTGGGAGGAATATCTCAGGAGCAAGGAGACCCAGACCCACACCAGGCTCCCAGGCCTGGGGTACCAGCACCAGGAAGATAAATCCTGACAACTTCTGGCTTCAGTGGGGATCGAGTCAGTGGAAGAAACTTCTGGAATTCCAAGCAGTTCCCCTTAAAGGACCCACAAATGAACTTACTAAGACTCACTCCCTCTGAGTTCCAGGATGGGGGTAGCTGCTTGAAAGGCACCAGTAGCATATAGGGAGTTACTGAACTGTCTGGTATCAAGGTAGGAGCTGGGGGACAGCTTTCTCCCAGACAGGAACGTGGACAGAGACCATTGTCCCTTTTCTGAGCCTTCCCCCCACAGAGCCACAGAGCCACAGAGCCACAGCGCCAGCAGGCAGGTGCAATATCTGAGTCTACATCAACCTGGCTAACACTGTTTGCCCTGGACTGGAGATTCCCTGAGACTCCATCTGACCATATTTATGGGCCCACACAAGCTGTTAACAGTAACTTTTCCATATGAATGGCTGGTCTTGGCTCAAACTTTACAACTTCCTAAATCCTATCAAACAAGCAACAGCCAGCCAAAGTAAGCCCCCAACCCCCATACCTCTTGCCAAATGTTCCCAGGCCTGACACTAGCAGCAACCAGACTAGATTCACAGCTTGGCTTTGCCTGGGTATCTTCAAGCCCAGCACAAGTAGCAGCCATTTCAGATAGCTCTGTAGCTCATGCGGGGTGACCCTGGGCACAACACAGGTAGGGGTTGACCTTGTCCTGCACCACCTGGGAAACCCCAGAGCCTGTGCACCCAGTGGACAGCTATAGACCACATCAGAACACCACCACCCTGATCCTCCACAGAGGGTAGAGGATGGTGGTCAGTGGTCACAACCAGTCCTTACAGCTGACTGGCCTGGGTAAATCCCTCCCATTGATCTGCCAACAGCAACCAAGTCTCAACTACAAGAGGAGGGTGTACTCAGCTCGCATGAAAGGCACACCTCGAGTACTCAGTTTGGGTGATAGTGTGGGCTGTGCCACTGGACGCTAGAGGACACCTACTGCATTAGGCCATGATACCAAGACAGTGAGCCATAGCAACTCTGCTTAATACATAGAAACAAACACAGGGAGGCTGTCAAAATGACAAGACAAAGAAACATGGACCAAATGAGAGAACAGATCAAAACTTTAAAAAAGGAACTAAACAAAATAGAGATAAGCTATCTATCGATGCGCTGTTCAAAACTTGTTATAAGGATACTCAAGGAACTTGGTGAGGAACTCAGCAGCATAAAAAAAGATCCAGTAAGAAATGAAGGATACACTAATTGAGATAAAGAACAATTTTCAGGGCAACAAGAGCAGAGTGGATGGAACCGAGAATCAAATCAATTATTTGGAACATAAGGAACCAAAAAACAATCAACCAAACAACAGGAAGAAAAAAGAATCCAAAAAAAAGGATAGTATAAGCAGCCTTTGAGACAACTTCGAGAAGTCCAACATTCGCATTATAGGGGTGCCAGAAGGAGAGGAGAAAGAACGAGAAATTGGAAATCTACTTGAAAAAAAAGGAAAGAAAACTTCCATAATTTGGTGAAGGACATAGACATGCAAGTCCAGGAAACACAGAGTCCCAACAAGATGGATGCAAAGATACATCATAATTAAAATGCCAAAAATTAAAAGCAGCAAGAGAAAAGCAGTTAGTTACTTATAGGGAAGTTCCCATAAGGTTGTCAGCTGATTTCTCAAAAGAAACTTTGCAGGCTAGAAGGGATTGGCAATGAAAGAAAACTTCCCTAATTTGGTGAAGGAAATAGACAAAAGTCCAGGAAGCACAGAGAATCCCAAACAAGATGGTTACAAAGAGGCCCACTCCAAGACACATTATAATTAAAATGCCAAAGGTTAAAGATAAAGAGAGAATCTTAAAAGCAGTGAGAGAAAAGAAGTTAGTTACCTACAAAGGAGTTCCCATGAGACTGTCAACTGATTTCTCAAAAGAAACTTTGCAGGTGAGAAGGGTTTGGCAAGAAATATTCAAAGTCATGAAAAGCAGGGACCTATAGCCAAGGTTGCTCTACCCAGCAAAGCTGTCATTTAGAACTGAAGGGCAGATAAAGAGCTTCCCAGACAAGAAAAAACTAAAGGAGTTCATCATCACTAAACCATTTTATATGAAATGTTAAGGGGACTTATTTGAGAAAAACAAGATCAAAACTATGAACAATAAAATGGCAAAAAATACATATCTATGAACAATTGAACCTTAAAAACAAAGTATGCAAACAAGAAGAATAGAGACAGAATTGTGGATATGGACAGCATTTTGATGTTTGCCAGATGGGAGGGGTGTGGGGAAGAATGGATGAAGAGGTGAGGGGATTATGAAGTAAAAATAAGCAGTTACAGAATAGCCATGGGGATGTACAGCATAGAAAATGGAGTAGCCAAAGAATTTATACAAGACCCATGGACAAGAACAATGGTGTGGGGATGGTCTGAGGGAGTAGGGGGTGCTGGGTGGAGAGAGGCAAAGGGG
This sequence comes from Mormoops blainvillei, assembly GCA_004026545.1. Taxonomy (NCBI): domain Eukaryota; kingdom Metazoa; phylum Chordata; class Mammalia; order Chiroptera; family Mormoopidae; genus Mormoops; species Mormoops blainvillei. The sequence goes on along the minus strand of PVJD01002820.1, from coordinate 181,226 downwards.
AAAATATTGGGACAGCTGTAATAGCATAATCAATAAAATATAATTAAAAAATAAAAGTCTCAGATTTAGTGGAAGGTAATACCTTTATCCTTTTTTTCCCCCTACTTAAAACCCCAGTCTAATAACCTAAGACTTTGCTGCCTCTAGTATAAATTTCAGCCTAGAGTAGAAAAGTTGGTTGTTGGTTTGATTTTTCCACTATTTATTGTTTCAATTTACATATTTAGGAAAATTTAAAAGGCTGTATTTTCCAACCTTCCTGTTTTCAGACAGGCTGCTTTTAGTCTCGGTTTATCTACTTCTTGTAGTTTGTTGTTAAAATCATTAAAAGATGACCATTACCTGTGAATCTTTTGAATTTCTCCATGATTAAATTAATGATGCATAACAAGCTTCACCCAGTACCAAGTTCACCTGACTTTGGAAAAAGAAAAGGACAGGGAATGATATAGCATGTACAGCAAGGGTAGAGCAGAAGTCTCATGACATCCAAACATAACTTCCAGTTTCCCAGTCTTCCTCCCCCATAATATACATGATCCTGAGGGATGAGACTGAGTACATGTGGGAAAATCCAAGCAAGAGAAGTGAGTAGCCCTAGGGTACTTTCATCCTATTCAGTCATGTGGACTCTCAGGCTTATGACTAGCTCGTCACACTCTTCCCCCAAGTGTTCTTGATCATCTGATAATATAACCTCCTTAGTTGTGCTGTACTAGAACTAATTCTTGGGCAGCTTTATCTCATCAATACTAGATCATTACTCAGTCTTAATGAGGAAATAAAAAAATGTCCTAATATACAGAACTTGACCCAATTCTGTTTTATCTTGGATCAAATACAGGTAATCTAATAACAATTTCTTGAGTTAATGCAAGAGAATTTGCCAAGAGTTAAGTCATCAGATGAAGCTGGAGGAAAGGCTACCGAACCAGCCATTAATTTTGCCCTTCTGCCATTTCTCTTAACTCTCTTGTTCAGACTGCCTGACATTCCATGTCCATCACACAACAGTAAAATCCATCATTCAATCAATACACTTAAAAAGAGTCACACATTTTTAAAATTTGAATACCTGTCTTCCTACTGACTTTTCTATGGCCTCCAAATCAGTCAAAACCATACTTATTCTGTGTCCTTTTTATGTACTTTCCAAATTTTCTACTATGAAAAAATATTGTCATTGTAATACATCTTTTAATAGAATTACATAGAATATTGTGGATAAATTTGTGAAATTTGCAAAAATGTCAAGAAGTCATTAGATATAAAGAAATTTAGATACAGATATCTATATGGAGATAGAGAGATGTTTAATGAGAAGCTATTTCTCCTGAATATATATACATACAGAGTATAGAGATATATGCATGTATACAGTCTATATGCGTATTGTTCATATGGGAAATAATGCAATAATTAATAAATAATAATACAAGAATAAACTCTGCATTTTGCTTGCTCACACAATTGTAAAGTTACTTTTGCCTCATCCTGTAGAAATGAAAATAGTTTCTTATTAAATGTATATTTAATGTCTGTAAATATGTATAATTACATATATATTCAATTTTCTCAACATATTTAAAACTTTTGAAATAATTTCTTTAATTTAGGACTTTTTGTGTTTTATTAAACCAAAATTAATTTTCACTCTCCAAATTTTACTTCCATGGTTACCAAAATAGTGACCTCATAATTATTTTTATACACACATGAAATATCTATTATCTTATTTCATTCTGACTTAACATTTTATTATTTCCTTTTGTTTTTCCTACCCGACTGAACTTACCACTTGAACTGCTTTTATTAATTAGCTAATGACATTTAGAATTGGTTTATAAGTATGTTTTTTTTTCCACTATAGAGGAAAGACACTGACACTTCCTTCTGTGAGCTAAAATTTGATGTGGGGAACAAAGAAATATACCAAAAAATTAGAATACAGAGAAACACATGATCAGTGATAGAGATATGTGCACCTAACTAGTACTGGGTAGAGAGTAATTCCAGAAAAAGGAGGGAGGCATAGTAAGAAGGGTGATCTCTGATGTTATGTTTAGAATTTTAAGCAAAATGTATGCTGTGTCTATTATAATAAAGAGAACTATTAATATTGTTTTATATTGAAAGGTTCTAATGTGTAATATTTTAAAATTCCAACTTAGAGAAATGCCACTTGAATAGTACTTCTAGCTTCTGTCAATGTTAAAGTGAATATGTTTTGTTTAGCAGGTTATGACCAATATAAGCCTATGAAAGTTTTTGACTTTTCTTGTTTTGTATATATCAGACATTTAGATGTTTCAGGCTTAGACTCCTAGTTTATGGAATAATGACCAAAGTTGCAACAGGCAGTGATTACATTGTGCTCTTTAGTTTTACTTTGAGTGTTGATATTATAATTTAGTATCAATTAAGATCCCAGTTTATTCAAATAGTATTTAATTAGATGGATGATAAAGAACTGGAGGCTATATTCTCTACATCAACAGAAAAATTTTTTTTTGTTTTTATAGCCAAATCACAAAGAAACTATGTAGGTTATTTTTTAAAAATCCCTATGTTTAGGGTAGAAAATCTTGTTTTATAGATTATTTGTTTAACTTTCTCCACTTATGTTGAATAAGAAATATAGAATCTAAAATATGATCCGATGTGGAGCATGTAGAATATAATTTAATTGTTGAATGATTTCACTGGGGAAAACTAATGATTGGGATACAAGGAGGCATTTTTATTCTAGGTTGTTGCTCTTTTTGCCTACATTTTACAGGTTATTGAACACATATTTCAAATTTGCTTAGATTTGTATCAACAGAACCTTTACTGGGAGGAAGAAAACATACTTTGCTGGCTCAAAATATCTCAGAACTGTGGCATTTGAACCCTGGACAATGGCTTAACTAATAAAGGAACCATGGTAAAAGTTTATCAGAAACTATAAATTACGTCAACATAAATCTTTGAATATGGTTGGAACCTTTGCCCATCTGTTTACCTTACATGAAAATGCTTTTGTAAGGTGAGCATGACCTTGACGAATTAAATCTTGAAAAAAATATGTTGTGAAGTTTTTCTCTTAAAGAGCAATTTTCATACTAACATGTGGGGCTTATTTAAAGAGGGACAAATTACTAAGGAAAAGAAGGCTATAGTTCAAGTAAGTTGCCTAAAATTTTCAGTTAAAAATAAACTGTATGAAATACCCCTAGTAACTCTTCAAGATGAAGCAATTTCTTTTTCTTTTTTGACTGGATTCCCATATTTAGGAGGAAAAACATGATGCTGAATAATATTTAATCAGATAAATAAGGAATACATTCTTAATATATGTCCAGTATAATAATGGGTAAGTACTTATACTAAAATATGATTAGTTATTTATCTAAAGTTCTAATTTAACTAATGTCCTTTATTTCATCTAGCAACTCTACTTTTAGGAAATAAAAAGCCACAACCTCCTTTATTTTGGTGATATATGTCCTTATAATCTGATATATATTGTCCTCATTTATATCACTTATAGTTTTATTTCTCAATTTTATTTTTCTTTATTATTAAGATTAACCAAAATTTATATGACTGGAAAGTAAAAGATTAAATGTTTAAAGTTCCCTTCCAACAAAGTTTATGTGTTCTACAGTTAATTTGATATGAGTATGTTGCTCACATTCATAACTATAATGAAGTCATTGGAAGTACCATTAATTATAATGTGATTTTGTGCACTCTTTATTAAACCATTATTTGTTTTCTAAGTTATAAGCATTAACTCTACTATGGAGGTTTGGGGAGGATAATAGTGTTGAAAAACTTGCCACATAAAGTGTGGTTTAAAGGAAATACTATTGCACAATAGTGATCTAAAAAATCCATATCCATTCAACGTTGGCCTCAGAGGTGCCGTGCCAGGAAGGCTTCTATTTGGAGAAGTTGGTAAGTAGAGGTTCATCCTGTGATTCTCTCTGGTCTGCTGTAATTGGTTTGGGTCTTCTGGTCTGTTTTGTGTCCTCTTGGTGAATAGGAATCAATATTCTAGAAGAGTCCTAGATCAGAACCCCTGCGCTAGACCAAGTGATTTTGTGACACCTCTAAATCTTGTGTCCAATCCCATTCTTATTATCACACCTGTCTTCTAGCTTCTGGAGATTTTCTTTCTGACATCAAGAGAAAATGTATGTTTTCACAGCAAAACTCACATTAAAAACAAAATATTAACAATTCTGACATGCTTTGTACAATAATAGTAAAGTACATATTATGTTAAAAAGTTTAACTAATTAGTCCTTTATTGCCCTACAGATAAATATACAAATAACCTAGATTTTCTAGCTCACCTAGTGCATATTATAAAAAACTCAAAAGGAAAAATATTATTAATAAATTATAGTAGCCTGTAGAAAATATAACAATATTTACCTCATACATGGCATAAACTTTTTAATTAATTGGGTAGTCTTTACCAGGGGAGCATAGTATACTCATCAGGGAAACTTTTCCAAAACATATACGCCAGGGGCTCACTCCATATTTTTTTTTGATTTAGCAGATATAGATTGAACGGCAGGCACGTAAACTTTTGAAAACTAAATAAGAGAAAAATATATCAAAAGCATCTGGATAAAAATGAATTACCTAGAGAACAACCATTGAAATGACAGTAGATTTCTGATCTGAAACTTTCCAAGGCCAGAAAGGAGTGGCGCAACTGTTAACTGTGAATTCTGCATGCAGCAAAATTACCCTTTGGGAATGAAGAGAAAATAATGACATTCTCAGACAAAGAAATACTAAAGAATTTGTCACTAGCAGGCCTAGCCTTAAAGAATGGCTAAAGGAAAATCTTCAAAAAGAGAGGGGAGCAGAGTTGGGGAAAATGATGGAAAGAAGGAGAAGGGATTAGACAAAGAACATGTATGAATGACCCATGGACATGGACAACAGTGTGGCAAATGACTGTGGGAGCAGGGGTGGGATGGGTGGAGCAAGGCAAAGGGGGAAAATGGGACAACTGTAATAGAATAACAATAAAAAGCAACTTAATAAAAAAAAGAGTAAAAGTTCAATTTGTCAACCATGACAGTTCTCATGGCTTAAATTAATCTGACTTTTGCTGGTTCTTTTCATCAGTGCATTCTGTGAATATTTACCCTATCTCATGTTACTCCCCCACAATTTTGAAATCCAAAATTTAGAAGTACTTTACATTCTTTACTATTTTGAGAACACGAAGAAATATTTAATCTTTAAATACATACAAAAACCCACATAATATAATCAACAGGAATAGCAATAATTTTGATAATACACTGATAGAATTAAATCTGTTGTTTTTAAACTAAAAATCATAAAAATCATTAATCGTATAAGTCAAAATAAAGAGAAATTCTTTTACACATAAGAGGATAGAGATGGATGGGACCTTAACATATAAAGAAATTTTTATATATTATGAAATGAAACACAGAGAGGCCAAAAAACATACAATAATATAAAACAAGAATAAAGTGAAGTACTAGTAAAAGGTAAAGGGAGCCAAATACATGGTGTTGGAAGATGATTTGACTTTGGGTGGTAAACACACAATGCAATACACTTATCATAGAAATGTATACTTGAAACCTATATAATCTAATTAACTAATGTAGCCCCAATAATTTAATAAAAAATAAAAAAATAACAACAACAAAAAGAAAGGAAATGATAAGAGAAGGAATCTTAGAACAACTGGAAGAACAGGAAGCAAGAACAATGAAGTGAGTAGTAAGATAGGAACAGTTATCCTTCTGCTCATGAGTTTTATAAATTATATCTGATGATTAAAACAAAAATTATAACACCCACTGATACTAAAGACAATGGTATTTAAAAATCGGGAAGATAAAAGGACTTCAGTGAAAGTACGGTTTCCTCACTTCCCTTGAAGTGATAAAAAGGCAATAAGGCTGATAAAAAGCCAAGAGGAAGGCTCCTTGAGGCATTGTAACTCTTTTGTATCTTGATTGTGATGGTGGATGCATAAACCTACCCATGTGATAAAATTGCATGCACAAACACATAAATGAGTACAAGTAAAACTGCAGATATCTGAAAACGATTAGTGAATTTTATCAATATCACTATCCTGGTTATGATTTTATACTATAGTTTTACAAGGTTTTAAGATTGAGGAGAATTATTCATGGGATCTCAGCATTATTTCTTACAACTATATGTTAATCTACAATCATCTCAAAATAAAAAAGTTACATTAAAAAAATACCCAGGCATGCCCCTAAAAATTCTATGAACAGCCGTCCATACTTTCCTCCTTTTTAGATACCACTAAAACTATGAAGACAGTGTTGTCCTTACAACATTAAGTTTAATAAACTCATATTTGCCTAATTAAAAAAGAAAAGAGGAAGCCATTGATGCATACATACTTTCCCAAGTTTTCAGAATTTTCACAAATTCTCATTAATTTCCACATTTTCTACTAGTCAGCAGTCACAGAAAGACTTTACATATTCAACTAAGTAAAGCTTTTGATGGAATAGTTGCATTTCAAAGCCTTGGCTCAATCTTGGGACTTTTTTTTTTAAGATTGTATTTATTTTATTTTTAGACAGAGGGGAAGGGACAGAGAAAGAGAGGGAAAGAAACATCAATGTGTGGTTGCCACTCATGCGCCCCCTCCTGGGGGCCTGGCCCACAACCCAGGTACATGTCCTGACTGGGAATCGAACTGGTGACCCTGTGGTTTTCAGGCCGGTGCTCAATCCACTGAGCCACACTAGCCAGGGTCATCAATCTTGGGGCTTTAAGGTTAAGTACAAAACAGGATTGACTGCACTCAAAAGTGGAAACTTCCTTGACTGCCAAAACAATACTCCCTTGAACCTCCTCACATAATGAAGTATTTAGCCCAGTGTCTACACATAAAATCACAAGAATCGCTCCTAATTGTGCAAAGAAATTATTGGATATATATGACAGATAGTTCAGAATATGCACAAAACATTTCATTTCTTCAGTTTTGTTTTATTTTCCAAACTAAATGGAACCTATGGAGTGGAGAAGGATGTGGAGGATCTGAAATTTCTCTTTCATTCTTTTCAACTTAGAGTCCTAACATGTGAAGGTTCTTCAGTGTAGACTCATTGTCTCTGCTGAGACCACTTCTGTTATTATAGGCACTGGAGAGCAGTCACTTCCCTTCTGGAACCCCCTTCTCTTCTCTTGATCCAGTGGTCTGTGTGTCCCTTTATCACCTTTGCTCTTATCTATTTGGAAACATAATATTTATAGTAGACCACCGGTATGAGGGAGGCTTTCACTTCTATGAGTAATGCTTCAATTACAGTTAGAGATTTTATATTATGAAGATGGGCTCCTCCTCGTCTACCTTCTTTTATTATCATGCTGAACACATTCGACTCCTTCTTTGTTTTCACAATGACATAATGTTATCATTGCCTTGGAATTTGCCTTCCTTAAGAAGGAAGAAAGGAACAGAAAAAAGTGTCACTCCCTAAGCACACATATTGGTTTTTTATCCATTAAATAGTCTACTTTTGTCTGAAGAATGTTTCATGATTAGATAAAACATCAGGTGCCTTTCAATTGAAACACTTACTAGAAATTTTAATGATCACAGCTATGACTTTTTAAGCAAATTCATAAGCTTTGGATTTTATAATAACAAAAGAGAAAGATAATAAGTAATGATGAATTCTGCCATTTTTTTAACCTTGAGCTTTGGCACCAGATATCAATATATCCACATGAATTTCATGTTACAAATATAATAGAAAAGAAGCAAGGTCTAACATGTTTATATTGATCTTACATACTTACAGCAATTTATATAGATCAAGTTACAAATAAAACCTTGTGATACAAAAACTACAATCAAGTGTTGCTTCGATATAAGATGTTACATTAATTAAACAATGAGGTCATTGATTGTAGTGGCCACAGTACCTTAGTGGCCTATGAAAGCGAACCAAAGCCCAAGCCTTAATTCCTAAAGGAGGAATTGGGTTTGGTTAAGAAATCAAACCAAAGTATAAGCCATCAGAAATAATGCACTGGTTAAGCTACAGCAGAGCGAAGAATATCCTTGCTTTATTTACTTCCACCTCTTTCCCATAAAAGCCTTTCTTCCAGCTCCTCTCGGTGGAGTGCTCCTAAACCCTTCTGGTTGAAGCTACCTCATTCCAGTAGATCTTTGCACAAATAAACCCTTAAAATTTTTTAAAATATTTACTTATTTATTTGTTTATGTATTAGAGAGAGGAGAAGGGAGGAAGAAAAAGAGGGAGTGAAACATTGATTATTGATCAGTTACCTTCCTTCCACACCCCAGCCAGGGACCGAACCTGCAACCTAGGCATGTATGTTGACTGGGAATTGAACCTGCAACTTTTAGCTTTGCAGGACGACGCCCAACCAGCTGAGCTATGCCAGTCAAGGCTAAAAACCTTAAAAACTTTAATATGCCTCAGCTTATCTTTTAACAGAGAGAACTGTTTGTAATCCTTTAAGTTCCACAGGGGTGGGACTAGAGCCATAGTATTAACTGCCACACAGCAAACAAATTATAAAGATAGAATGAGAACCAACAATACTCAAATTCAAAGCAGGTTCTGTTCGACACGAATCGGGGGAGAGCTCAGTTTTGTCTTCTGAGTTTGAACCTAGCTGGTCAGAGGCTATGTGATGTTGCCCACATTATATAGCCTCTCAGAAGTTAGGTTCGTTATCTGTGGAATGGGGTGATTGTAGTATCCCTATAGTAATTATAGGGTTGTGAGCAAGAAATATTTAATACATACAGAGTAACTTAAAATAGTCTTAGCAGACAGTGTTTCATAAGTGTTAGCTCTTAAATTTAGTTATGATTTTTATTTTTACTTCCCTCCCCTTATTTCTCCCATTCTCTTCCTCTCCTCTTCCTTTCTATTGTCTCCACAAACTCTGATCCACTACCTCTATTACTGATACTAGTGCAGACCTGAATGGGAAACACAATCCCAATTAGGGCACGTCACTAGGTAGTCAGAGACTGTCATCCCCAAACTAGTCAATGCATTCTCAGCAGACCACCACTAACCAATTTACATAGCTGATAAATCTGATCCCACAGCTAATCAGCATCCCTCAGAGATGTTGCTTTCCCAGTGTGGGGCAGAGATAGTTGATGGTATTTTGCCTTTGAAATCCTACCCGATCCCCCACCCCATCCCCTTAATTTCTTGCATACAGCCTACCTAGGCTCTGTACCGGATCAAATTCTCTGCTTGGCAAGAACATTTTTCACTCAGTGGTCAATGTTTTTGTCTCTAATAGTTTTATATTTTCTTTAACAGTGTGAGTAATAATACCAGACTCTTGATTTATTGGATTTATTTTTCTCCTGGAAAGCTGTATTAGATTGGAATTGCTATTGTAACAAATTTCTACAAACATAGTGGTTTAAAATAACACAAATTTATTTGCTTACAGTTCTGGAGGTCAGAAGTCTGAAATCAGTTTCACTGATCAAAGCATGCTCAGGGCTGGTTCCTTTGGGAGGCTCTAAAGGGAGACTTTGTTCCTTGCCTGTTTCAGGTTTTAGTAACTGTCTGTTTTTCTTATCTTGTGAACCCTTCTTCTATCGTCAAAGCACATCACTCTGCTTCCATTATTACACTATTGTCTCCCACTCTGACTACTGCCTGCCTCTTATAAGTGCCTTTATGATTACAGTGGGCCCAGCTAGATAATCCAGGATTACCTGTCCATCTCAGGAATCTTAATTTAATCACAACTCAAGTCCCTTTTGCCATATAAGGGGACATTCACCAGTTTCAAGGGACAGGAGGCGGACATATTTAGGTAGTCAGTATTCAGCCTACTGTAAAAGGTGCTTCACCAAAAAAATAAAATAAAATAAGAAAAGAAGGGAGGACAGAAAAAGGAAAGAAGGGAAGGAGAAAGGGGAAAAACATGAGAAAGAGAGGAAGGAAACAATAAGGAAGATTTGGTATCATACGGATCAAACTAAATCATGCACAGATCTGCTTTGATAAAGCATAAAGAAGCAGCCCATCATCATAACCAGATGGATTTCATGTTTTAAAAAAAAGAAATATGATTTGCTGACATTAAAGAAGAAAGGGTAAAAAATAACACAGGTCATACAAAAGCTATCCAATTTGAGAAGTACTACAATCAAGAAGAGTACGAATTGTTTAGGGAAGAATTTTAGAAGGACCTCACTGCAGAGATTCAGAATGAAGGTAAAAAATAACAAATTTCTGTCTTATTGTAACAAGTGAAATCATGAATGGTAAGAGCCCTTTATGTATTCCTTTTCTGTCCATTCCCACGGCTCGCAGACTTCCATCTGGTACAAGCCTGATTGATTTTATTGGAGAGTTTAGTGGAGGAGAGTGCCACCATCTGTTTGAATTCAGCAATAACAAGTCCAGCACGATGCTACAGGGGCGAATTCTCTGTTCCAGCTATGTTGATGCTGAGCTATCTGATAACAGCCAATTGTAAGATACAAAGGGGTGTAAATCAGTAAGTATATTCACATTCTGGGGATAGTTTCCTTATAAAAGAGTTATTTCTTCCTCTGTGACCAGGCAGAGAAAAACTTAAAGTTCAACCGGAAATAATTATAGTATATTAATTTACTTACTTTAAATCCTGGCTAGAAGTTATTTTTGCTAAGCTTGTGTTTTTACTAGAGCAACAGTGTTAATTACTTATAATACATAGGTATCTGATTTGAGTTTTGTCACATCATTAAAGTAATCATGAATATGCATGTGTGAAACATATTTTCATCGTATCTCATGATTTACCTCTTTTTTGCATCTGCCTCTGCAAATGCCCGTCGTTCAGTCTTTCACTGGCGTTGCTGAGATCAATGCAATTGCAAGTAAGAAGTCTTAAAAATAACATGAGATATAAATAAAATAATTAAATTTTAACATGGACATTTCTTTAATAAGCATTATAAGAAAAATATTCATGAAGCACAAAATGAGAAGACCATTATTCAAGTAAAGTATGAGGAGTTTCTATTTTTGTTTACACAAATGTGCCCCAAAAAGGAGAAATAAAGCATTTCAAAAGGGAAATAAAACTGCTTGAAGTTTTACCTCTCGATGTAAGCAATACTTTAAGTTCTAGAAAATTAGGAGCATTATTCTCATTTAATGTAAGTGATAGTCACAATTGTTAATAGAATGAAAGTACAAATTGGGGTAGCTAGAATTCATAGACACACACACACACACAAAGTGCTTTAAATTTCAGTTAATACTATTTGAAAAACTGACAAGAACAAGTAATTAGAATTTATACTAGACTAGCCCACTCTAATTTAAAGTATAGGTTTAGATAACCTGTCATTCATGTAAATTAATTTATTTCCAGGAGCCAAAAAGAAAGGGAGGACACAAAATAAAGTTGACATTTTTCAAAATATTTTACTAATGTAAATCCAAGAGTGTACGAATTCTACGTCTTTGTTTTCTTCATTTTTCAGTCAGGTATTTATGGAAAACCCATTTTATGGATAATTACTAGCTGAGCTATTTTGTTAGGTTCTGCTCAGTGCACTCGCACAGCGCACCCCAGGGAAACTGTCTCCGCAAGGTATTGAGGCAAAACGGTAAAACACGTTGCACTAAAATGTTACAAGTACTATCTCTAACTACCCAGACACCCAAATCCTAGGGTCCCTTCATCCCTTCCCCCACTCAGGTCGGTCCACAGGCTCAGGAACTTTCCAGAAGGCCCTTTGCAAATCCAGTATTCGCAAATTCGTTCCATTTTCTCAGGGTCTTTCTGTGTCACTGGCTAGTTAACTGGGAAGATTAATTCCAGCTGTGAGGTGGTAAAGACAGATAATACTATGCTCGATAAATTGCAGTCTGGCTGGGAGGGCAGCCAAAGCCACAGGACAAATATGGAACATTAGCATTGATTTTAAGTGCTCTCAAAATACTTTCATATACGTAATCTCAATTTTTGCCCTAGAAAAATCTTGTTAAAGACTATGATATATCTCCTATAAAAAAACCTGAATTCAAAGTATATTACTTTTAATATAATGCATTGATTTATGTATAATAAACAAAGAACCAAAATTATTTCAAGAAATTATAGAATTATTGTTTAGTATAAAATTCTTATTATTTAAAAAAGGAAGTTATGTGATGGGGCACCTATGAACTATGAAAAAAATGTTTGTTGCCCTAACCGATGTGGCTCAGTTGGTTGGGCGTCATCCGGCAAAGTGAAAGGTCATGGGTTCAATTCCTGGTCAGGGCTCATGTGTGGGTGGCACGCTGATCTGTGGCCAGTTGCAAGAGGCAACTGACTGGTATTTCTCCCATGCATTGATGTTTCTCTCCCTCTCTTTCTCCTTCCTTTCCCCTCTCAGAATAAATAAAGAACATCTTTTTTAAAAAATGTTGGTTTCTTCTAAAACTATAAGGAACGATTGCTGAATTTTATCCTATATTAAGCCATCAGTCGAGTGGTTAATCAAAATCCTAGGCAGAACAAAAAATAATGTTCAATAAAGATTGCTAAATAATTGAAAAGTAGGATGATTTCTACTTCATAAATATATTTGTTAGAATTGTGCCCTGAGAGTACAGATATTTTAAAGTTTTGCAGGAAAAAGAAGACACAACTTTTCTCCACATTCCAATGAGAAAAGATCGAAGATCCAAATGTGAACAATTTGGGGCTCTCTCAATGGTCTGTTCTATCACAGTACACATCATTAAGTAGATTGTGCCATGTTAAGATAGACTTAGAAGCTAAATCAACTGAAAACAGCTGATTTGTTGGTATGGTCAGGCACAACCTTAGAAAGTATAATTTCTCCCCAGGTTTTTATAGAGCTGTTTCACTTAATAGAACTTCTCTAATTCAAATGTATAAAAAGTTTACTAAAACTCAAATTTTGCATTATTTCTGAGGAAAGGGTGAGCTAAGCAAAATTATAGGTAGAAGAAGATCCCAGGAATATTTAGTCTTTTTGCAACTGTAATACTTACCATTTGTACTAAAGCAATTAATGTGTTAATTCCAGTAGATGTCCCCTTATTCTATTCCTTAGATTGGAGTCAGCAAGGCCTGTCAGGCAGGGCTTTCCACTTAGTTTGAAGAACTAAACGTACTTAGAAAAAATACTGCTTATTTTTTTAGCAAACGAGAGAAACTGCAATTTTATATGGCTGATTATTCCCCAGATTTGGGTATCTCACTCATCAAACTCACCCTGTGAAACCTAACAGCTGCCTAGCATAAAGCTCTGTTGCATTATAATTAATTTATAAAACAGGTGTAGCTCCTACTTTTATTCCTCAGCCTCATTTTTAAAAAGAGGCTTATGTGATTTGTAATTCAAATGTTATGGCAATTCCCTAACGGGCTAAAATTTACCAAACTTTATTATATGAGAAGAAAATCAATCTATGGAATGTTTGAAACTGATACAGTATTGACTTTTACTGTTAAATACACTCGGAAGCAGCATAAAAGAAAGAAGAATCCAGGAGGGCCAGTTTTTTGGTGATTTTAATATTATTGGGTGCCATTTCTGTTTACTGTTTTGCGCAATGTTCATTGTTTTCTTCCAGTCATGTGGCATTTTATTCTAAAGTCGCATTTGCAGTGCCAACTTCTGTAGGATCCAGGTGCTAGTGATAATGGATTTAGATGAGCAACTAGCATTACACGAGAGTGACATAACTGCAATATTTCCCCTCTGCCATAATAGTTCTTGTTCTTCAGAATCTACTCTCCTTTATATTTGCCCCAATTTATTAAATGGAATGAAAGAAAATATTTAGTGAACTTGGGGTATCCGAGAATAAAGGAAGAAAGGAACCGAGAAGAGGGAAAGAAAGAAAAAAAGAGGGTGAGTAGGAAGGAGGAGTGAAAAAAGAGAAATGAAAAAAATAGAGAAAATGGAAAGAGAGAAGCTGCTGTATTTTGAGGAAGAAGAAAGAGGTTGTGAGAGTCTTGAGTCTGAAGGGGGTGGAGGTATAGCAGGTTCTGTGATTACTCGAGTTCTGGTCACACTCCTTTGTTTTCAGTAAACGGCAAAATTGCCACAGATTCTTCTGCAGTATCAATGGGAGTTGAGAGTAGTTTCTTGACTTTGGTCTTATAGATGTATTGGGCTGGGTAATTCTTCGCTGTCAGGAGCTGTCCTGTTCATTGTAGGGTGTGTAGCAGCATTCCTAGCCTTTGCCCACTGGCTGCCATTAGCACCTTCCCTCTATGTTGTCACAGCCAGAAGTGTCTTCTGTCGTTGTCAGATGTCTCCTGGAGGGTCAAATCCCCCTAACCCCCAATAAGAACTACTGGCTTACAGCAAAGTGATAGGTGCTGAATTTGGCATGGAAAGAACAGAGGGAATAAATGTCAGAGCAAAGCCAACTCCTTTTTGTGGGACTCTAAAAATGAATAGTAAGCACATTAAATGATGCACATGCCAACTAAGTAAAGACCAGCTTCTCTGGATTGTGTAAAACTAAGGACCCTGTCAATCCCAGTGGTTGCAGGGTGGAGGACTATTGAGAATGTTTTTTCATAAACCTTGGCAGACGTGGGGATTAATCTAGATTTGATTTGATTTAGAGGACTAAAGAAATGTAACAATTATTTTATATAAGCATAATAACTATTTTATGTAAGCGTCATGCTGTCAATTTTAACCTGTTATGGGTTTAAAAAAGAAAAACAAAATAGCCGTGTTCCTAGCATACAGCAAACAGTGAACAAAATTACATGTGCTGTCATCCCTACTTTATCGATGATGAAAATGAGTCACTAAAAAAGTAAGCAACCTTTCCAAGAACAGAGCTAAGTAATAAACAAAATGGATACTAAATGAGTTACTCCTTGTACCCTTGCTCTTCATAACACTGTTGCCTATATTAATGGTTAATTTTGTTGCAGTGCCTAGAAACTACCACTTTATCTTCTCCCCATTTAATTTAGAAAATACAGGCATCCATTATTTTCCTACCACCCATTTTAGTCATTTCACAATACAAAAAAATTATATAACCCAATTTAATTTTTTTGGACAGTCAAGATCTCTGAGAAAGTATAAAAACTCGCCAGAATGAAAGTGCTTAAGTATCAAAATGATGGATACAGGCAGTAGGCACTAAAACATTCTGAGAAAGAAAACTCAAGGTTTTCCTGAGGCAAATGAGGAAGGCATGATGGAATCTGAGCTAGAAATTTAAGGATAGAATAAGGAGAAAATTTGGGGAAAGGGTTAGAGATCAGGAAAACAACATATTTCCACTGCAGAGAGTCCTCGCAACCTGGCATCAATTTTTAATCTCCAGCTTCTGTCCTCTTCACAGCCCTGTGGTCTTTCCCTCTACATATACACTCAAGCCCTCACACTATTCTTCGCCACCATCCAATACCGTCAGGACTCGTGTCCGTGAGACAGGCCGCACCTCTTGCCTGCAATCACTCTGTTCACCTTGGCCGGCCCAACTTAAAATTCCTATTTTCTTTTCAAATTCGAAACTCAAATTCACCTCCTCATATTTCCTAAGAGAAAACCAGTAACTTCTCTTTCTTTTTATTTATTTATTCATTTATTTAATCATTTTATTGTTATTCTATTACAGTTGTCTTAATTTTTCCCCCTTTGCCCTCCTGCATCCATCCCACACTCTGCCCCCAGTCAGGCCCACACTGTTGTTCAAGTCCGTGGGTCACTCATACATGTTCCTTGTCTAGTTCCTTCCCCTTCTTTCCACCATTACCCACTCCTTCCTTCCCTCTGGTCACCGTCCGTCCACTCCGTGTTTCCATGCCTGTAGCTCTATTTTGTTCATTAGATTCCTCTGATAGGTGAGCTCATCCAAATTCTGCATAGCATTTACTACATTATTTAGAGATTTTTGCCTACAGGTATGCCTGCCATGTATCAAATATAAATCTCTGAGGAAGTGTACCTGTATTAATTCAGCATCAGGCAAAATTTAGTCCTACCCTTTCATCGAACACCATCAAAATTTGAGTATATAAATAAAATACTCACGAGACTCTTAATTCATTTTTAATTGCAAAACTAATACATAATTCCAAAATCCTTTACATTTTCAAAAAAGTTAGACCTGACACTTTAAAACTCTGATCTTCATCCCCAATGCTATAGTATCCTCTCCCATTTCCCCAAAGTAATAACATTATGTCTTGGGTGTGAATTTCCATTTTTTAAACCTTTGTGTGTATTTTTTAAAATTGTTTTGTATATTTGCGTTTATTTAGGTGGTATCATATTCTATGTATTGTGCAATATGTAACTTTTAGAGTTATCTGTGTTGATGTCAGTGGATTATTTTAATTCATAACAGTGTTCTATAAAATGTACACTCCACATTTGATTTAAACTTCATTAAGCTTCTTTTCAATGTTTAATAATTCAAGTAATGCTGCAGTGAACATTCTTTTGCCCTCAAATACAGATATCTAGGAATAGAATTGCAAGGTCACGGGCTTAGAAAATTTATTTTTTTATTGTACTTTCAATTTTCCGCTGAAACTGAGTAAATCAGTGTATTCATACCCTGAAAATAGCTTGGGAGGGGCCCTGTTTTCCACAATTTTACTGACACTTTTAGTTCTCAACGTTTTCTTTTTTTACTTTTTCAGAAAATAATCTCATTTCTATTTTTATATAGATTTCTCTGATTAGACTAACTGGGAGAGGGCTGGTATTTCCCTAATATTGAATATTGTCATTTATTAAGTAGTCTATCTTTCTGTTTGTTTGGATTTATTTAAATCATTGAGTAAAGGTTTATTATTTTCTCCATAAAAATCTTGCATTTTATTAGTTTTCATTTTTAATTCAGGCATCTTATATTTGTAAGCTGTCGTAAACAAGTTCTTAGTCTCTTAAATTTTTAATTTCTTACTGATGAAATATAGAAATTTTTGCTTTTTGCATGGGGAATTTTTCTTTGGTATATATTATTGAGTATGATATTACAGTTGCCCCATTCCCTCCCCTTTACCCCCTCCACCCTGCACCCCATCCCATCATTCCCACACCTCTTAGTTCAGGTTCATGCTGTACATATCAGTTCTTTGGTTTCTTAATTTCCTATACTATTATTAGCCTCTCCCTATTTTTCTTTTTGTCAAGATTTTCCTGACACCACTTTCCCCAGTTCCACCCACCCCCACCAATATGCTGTTATTTTTGTCAGTTTCATTATTTATTAGTTGATTCTCTTAAATGTTCCAGGAAGATCAGCATCTTTCCAATCTTTGAACCATTTTTTCTTTTACTGTTTTAGCTTTAATCTCTAATATATTGATCAATTATAATAATGATAGATATTCTTATTTTTGATATTACTAAACATGTTTCTAATATTTCATTATGAAATATGATGTTTGCACAAGTTTTTATCAGATAGCTTTTAGTGGATTAACAATCCTTTTACTTCTCATTTTTTAAAGCTGTTACCGTAAAAGCATATTAGATTGCATACAATTCTTAATCAGTATTCATTAAAATAATCATTTTGTCTGTTAACAAAGAGAATTAACTTGATGGAACTTCTCATGTTGACCCATCTTTATGATACATAGATAACCCTTCTTACAGTACATTCAGAGAGGACTGGCTATAGTGGGTTAAAAACATGAGTGCTTATGTTTCTGAAGTAATCTCGTGTAAAGCAGTTGCTAGCATTTGCGCAGCAATTAAAGGGTATAAAGGAGAAAGTTTTTGCCTTCTCTTGGTTTTTCCTCATAGTCCCAAGATTACCATTAGACATGTAGCCTCACGTCCTCATTAGATACAGGCAAAATGAAAAAGAGTAAAGTAGGGTAATAATAGTTTCTCAGCAGTTCTAACTCACATTTTTTTATTGCATTTCATTAGCCATCCAACCACCAAAAGACTGAGGAGAACATAATTTTTAAGCTGGACATAATAGTGAATGGGTTAAAATGAGGTTTTCTTTTTGTTTTGTTTTGTTTTGTTTTGGTTTTAGTTTTTTTACAAGGGAAGCATGAGACTGAGTACTTAGTAGGTTATTCATTACCCATGTCGCATTCATAAAACATTGTTATTCTAATGCATTGCAGGATTTGAATGGATGATATTTTCTTTCCAGTTCTGCATTGTCATCATTGATACAACCCACAGAGTTTATTGATATTTTACTAGTTATATGTGTACTCATTTTTGCTGGGGAGTAAAGAGGTATGGCTCCATGAAATCCTATGAAGCATAGAATTTACTCTCTTAAAAGATTCTTAAAGCATGCATAGCTTTAAGTAGCCACTACCACAATCAAGATACTCAGTTGTAGCATCTCCGCAAGGCTCCTCCATGCTATTTCTTACAGCCACACTAACTCCTACCTCCCCGTCCTAACCCACAGCAATTGCTAATCTGTTTTCCATCTATAATTATTATTTCACAAATGTTATATGAATGGAATCATGCAGCAGTATATAATCCTTTTGATATTAGCTTTTTCTCTCAGCATAATTTCCTTTAGGTTCATGCAAGTTTTTGCATGTTTTAATGGCTTGTTCCTCTTTTTATTCCCAAGTAATATTCTACAGCACAGATGTATCATATATTGTTAACCATTCACCCACTAAGGACTTTTGGACAGTTTCTAGTTTGGGGCTACTATAGTAATGTGGCTAAGAATATTCATGTATAAGTTTCTGCATGAAAATAAGTTTTCAATACTTTGGCATATATACAAAAAGTGCAATTCTGGGTAGTATGGTAAGTCCATTTTTAAGTTTAAAGGGAACTACCAGACTATTTTCCAGAGTACCTGTAACATTTTATATTCCCACAGGCAATGGAGAGATTGGTTTTCCACATCTTCACCAACATTTGGTATTATCACTATTTTTTATTTGGCTGCTCTTGACAGTTGTATAGTGATATTTCATTATGGTTTCAGTCTGCATTTACCTAATGGCTAATGATATTGAACATAGTTTGCTTATTTTCTGTCTGATTATTCTCTTTGGTTAAATATGTCAGTTCAAGTCTTTTGCCCACTTCCTAATTTAATTTTTTTAATATTGAAATTTGACAGTTTTTATATATCCTGAATACAAGTTCTTTGTCTGATCCATAATTTGCAAATATTTCTCTCATATCATAAATGGGTTTGATACTTGAATGCTTAAAAAATTATAGTATCTATTTGTGTGTGCATGATTCTGTAAGTAAATGCCAATTAGGTAAAACTCATTTATGATATCTAAAACTTCCAGAACTTACTTTTACTTCATCTCTATTAATCTGATAGATATTTTAAAATCTCTCAGTATGACTGGATTTGTTATTTCTTCATTGAATTTCATGAGTTTAGTTATTTTGTAAAGATCATGACATTTTATTTTGAGGAGAAGGGTTTGTTTTGTCAAAAAGAAACACCTCTCTTCAATCCTTTTAATGTTGTGTGCCTTGAATTCTTAATATTGTTATAGTGCAACTATTTTCTTTTTGTTAGGGTTTGCTAGAGTATTTTTTCTAGTTCTTTATTATTCAGCATCCTGTATTACTTTGCTCTAAACGTGTGCCTAATGAATTATAGATGTATTTTTACTACGAAGAGCTAACATACTTTAACCAAACTCTATTCATTGTTATTGTTAATTTATTTGAGCTTATTCCTGCCACCTTATTTCATGTTTCATATTTATGATACTTTTAAAAAAATATTTCTATCCATTATTGGCCTGATTACATTTTCATTGTTCCATTTACTTCTTTATGTGTATGGAAGTTTTACAGTCTAATTCTAGAATAGTGATTTGCTTTAAATTTTTAATACACACTCAGGATCAGATTTTTTAATAACATCAAGATTTAGTCTGTTATTAGTCTCCTCAGATACTTAGCCTGCCATCTTGAAGCCAGATGTCTTTCTCAGATATGTGAGGTTATACTTCACTGAACTTTTTGGGGAGATACATTTTATTCATATGTCAGCAATCATTTATGCCTTTAAAATTTCTCTTCTCCAAATCTGCATTTCAGTTTCCAATGATTTGCTGAGTTCATGCTTTGGTCCCTGACTTAGTCAAAATGGCAATGAGATAAGAGGGAAATTTCTCACTAACCTAGTGAGATAGGTACCCAGAGCCAAAATATGGCAATTCTATGGGTTGAAGAAAAAAAATAGATGTCTTCTCTCTAAGGAGTGGGTTCCCCAAGGAGAATATTAAAATATATATAATCTCACGTTCTATACACCTCTCCTATAACAAATGCATGCTCATCTGAGTTACTGAAGGTATTTTTTTTTTCACTAGTGAGTTTCTTTGTGCATACCTGGGTGAAATTTATTAGATGTAAGTTCTTTGAAATGTTTAGACTGAAAAACTTTCAAATAAATGGCTGAAAACAGAAATGAATATAGCACTCTTTTGAGAGTATCAAATTAGCAAATCAGTGCAATATGAAATGCTGACAGGTGGGCCATGCCTTGCATTAATAAAAGCTCTGCTTTCTGGGTGGGATTATGAAAAGCTGTGAAAGGAGGAATCACATATTCATCAACATGAGCAATTAATTAAACTAATGTCATTAGCAAATAATTAAACCCGGAAAACTGAAGTTCATTGATCATTTTAAATTAATTATGATGATGATGTTAATAATTTAGCATTCACATTTGTATGAACATGTTAGAAAAGAAATATGTATATATCAGAGACTTAGGAGTAGTGATTCTCAAGAAGTAAATAAGTCAGACTATCCTCAGGAGAAGAAACTTGTTAAAAATGTAAATTATTGGGGCCCGCCCCCAGAAATTTAAATTCATTAGATGTGAAAAGGGCCCATGAACCTGCATTTAATAGCCTCCCCCCTCCTTCCCTCCCACACAGAAATGGTCATTCTGATGCAGGTGATTGGGTAAATAACATTTAAAGAACATTCTTCAAGAAGTAAAGCATTGATAAAAATAAAAATTGTTATATTATCTATTTTAATTGAATTTATTGGGGTGACATTGGTTAATGAAATTATATAGGTTTAAGCTACACAATTCTACAGTACATAATCTGTATCTTGTATTGTGTGTTTACCATCCCCAGTCAAGCCTCCTTTCATCACCATTTATCCCATCTTTACCCTCTTCTACGTCCCCAACACCCTCTTCCCTCTGGCAATCACCATACTGTTGTCTGTGTCCATAAGCTTCCCTTTTTCATTTGATCCTGTTACCCTTCTCACCTAGTCCCCAACCTCTCCCCTCTGACAGCTGTCAGCCTGTTCTCTTTATCCATGAGTCTGTCTCTGCTTTGTTAGTTTATTTTGTTCATCAGATTCCACATGTAAGTAAAATCATATGGTACTTTTCTTTCTGTGAATGGTTAAATTTCACTTAGTGTAATACTCTCCAGGTCCATCCAAACTATCACAAAAAACAAGGTTTCCTTCCTTTTTTTATAGCTGAGTAGTATTTCATTGTGTAAATGTACCGTAATTTTTGCACCCAGTCATCTACTCATGGACACTTGGATTGCTTCCAAATCTTGGCTATTATCTTTTGTGATAGCATTTACTTAGATATTTTCTTCACCTTATTTATATTTTATTTTAAAAGGCTTACTTTATTGTTAGGTAATGAGGTTTAATTATCTATAGATAGTAATATGAGTATATCTATAAACTATTAACATTGTTATAAAAGATAAACTAATGTAATTAACTTATGAGGAATTCTAGATGTTTGCTAGGAAGATGCTAAATTGGCATGATAGTTGACTCCTTTCTCCAAGAGTAACCATGGGGAAACTAGATAGGGAAATATCAAGAAAACAAGAGAAGGATAAAAAGTCCTTTTGGGGTAACAGGTCAGTTGCATTACAATTGTGTGTTTAGCGGGGCGGGTGGTTCTAGACTTTGCCCAGGAGAGGACAGGAAGCCTGGGGTTATTATGGGAGGAAAGGTAGGAACCGTGTAGCTAGGGTTCTGCTTTTGCTTTGTCCCTATCATTGCCTTGCCTCTCCACAGCATGGGTGACACAGAAACCTGGTGCAGGTGTTTGTAGGAGGCAACTCCTGGTAGAGAATTTGGAGACTAGTGGAGCCTCAAACATGGCCCAGTTACTGAATTTTGAAGCTTTATGGGGAGGGGGGAAGCAGACGAGCTATAATGGAAACCAGAGAGGAATTGCATGCAATCTCAGAAAATAAAGATCTTTCAGGGAAAATGGCTTCGAAGAGTATACCAGAACCAGTGAACTGATGATCTGAAGCCAGTACTACTGTGGGGGTATTTTACTAATTTGGGAGAGTTGGTACAGTGGGTTGAGAATCCTGGCTTGGCCGCACGGAGGTCCTCTGCATGAAAAGTTGATCATTCAGCTGGTACAGGACATTGGAGAAACAAAGTTGGAAAATTGTGGGTGTCAAACACAGAAATTGTTTTATTTTAAACATTTACATAATTTTGAAGTGCTTCAATGCACAAAACTAAATAGTTAAGTCAAAAAATTTCTCAAAGGATCATGGGATAAATGTCATTTTGCAATGCTGAGAGGACAGAGACTAGTAGGAAGGGCGACAGCGAACACAACGCTCTCACTGAAAAGTCCCAGAAAACCAGGTTTTAATGATAGGGCAACCCAGGGGTAGACTGAGCCTTATTAAAATGTCAAAACTAAGCACCCAACTTCTGCCTACCATTAAAAAAGAGAAAATACTCTTGGGGCATGATAACATCCTCAGAAAGATTCAATAAAATTTAGTTATACCAAGAGAGAAGACAATATGACCAAGCTAAGGAGAAATAAATAGACAACACTAGAGGAATCAAATGCAGTCCAGAGATTGGAAGTAGCAAAGACTTTAAAATAATTATAATTAACATATTCAGAAGAAAAGAGAAAAAGTTGTAGAAAATACTGAGTTTCACCAGACTACACAAGGAAAAATATATAACTGAGATTCTAGAACTTAAAATATAATATCTAAAACTAGAAGTTGATCTAATATGTTATTATCAAAATAGAAATAGCAGAAGACAGGATAAGTAAACTGAAAGGAAGATCAATGGAAACTGAAACTAAAGCACAAATAAAAATGTGTCATAAGAATACCAGAAAAAAAATGATGAGAGAATGGACCATATGACACTTGAAAAAGTCATAGCTGAGCATCTTTAAAAATTCTATGAATCCCTAGAGATAAATAATAAAATAACCCTCCAGGGGCATTTCATAGAAAAACTGCTGGACAACAATGATGAAGAGAGAATTCCCAAATCTGCAAGAGGGGCAAAAAGATGCACTACCTTCAAAGGGGGAATAATAAGACTGATGGTACCAGCTGGAACGCAATGCCATGACACAATTAAGGAACTGAAAAGAAAAACTGCCAACCTAGAACTCTTTTCCCTATAAAGATATTTTTCAGTATACCCTCTGTGAAGGTAAATTAAAGAGGTTTTCAGACAAAGAAACTGCAAGAATATGTTTACACACCTACACTGAAAATATAAAACAATTAAAATTCTAAAGTTCTGTTATGTAAAAACCGTAGATGTTATCAATTCTCTCCTCACAAGACACAAGCAAACGTACTGAAAACCATGACAGATTCATCAAAAAATGGGGTCACAAGGGCACACCACCACTGCGGATTCTAGAGAGAGAGGTTACCACAGAGTCACTGCTGAGATCTGCTTACCTTTAGCAGAAGCTGCTGGAGCCCTAATCTGACGGAAACACTTTAATGGCAATTTTGATGAAGTGTTGGAGGCTGAGGGTGGACTAGATTCACAGTGAGAAACTCTTGAGGACCCCATACTTTCATGGGTTTTCCCTCTAGGAATTTTGCCAAATTCTAATGGTAAAGATGTAAGAAAAATCCCCTTCTGTTTCCAACAGAGGAAGACAGAAAGTATCCATTTTGAAATATACCCAGAGATTTCTGCATAAAAGCTCTCCAAGGGAAAATACTTTACCAGAGTCTTTTCTGACCTGGGAAAATGGCAATAAGCCAACTCCAACCCTCTAGCCTTCCTGTCTCACTGGGGGGTTGGGGAGAGCTAAGAAACATTTTGAAGGTTATAGCCAAGGGACTCAGGCCCACTAAAAGACTGATTTTAATCAAAATATTATAGAAGGCTTCCCCTCTTCTTCCCCTTGCCACTACATCAATGGGACTACAGTATAACAACAGTAAATTGCAGCTGAAATAGCTTCAAGACACAGAATCTGTTTCCAAAAGAGTTTTTAGACAACAGGGAAGAAAAGAACACTAGAAAAAAAAACCTGAAGCCTCAAGTCTTACAGATAAACAAACATAAAATACATCCCAACACTGTGTCAGATTAACAAAAATCCTCATGCTAAAGGCCTAATTACCACAGATCTTATTACCCATATAACACATTCAACTTTCATCAAAAAGTTACAAGTTATTCCAAAAAGAAAAAAAAAACAGTGTGAAGGTATGAAGCACACAACAGAACTAGACTCAGGTGTCACACTGATTTGGAAAATTTTAGGGAATTTAAAGTCTGTACGATTATTATGGTAAGGGTTTTATGGGAAAAGTAGACAACAGGCAAAACTAGATAGATAATTTAACCATAAAGATGGGAACTCTGAGAGTCAAAAGGTATACTAGAAATAAAAATTGTGTTTTTTTCTGAAGTATGCTTTTGATGTGCTCATCACTAGACTAGAAAAGAAGAAAACCAGCAGTGTGTTTGAAGATACTTCAATAGAAACTTGCCAGAGGAAAATGAGATAACGAAAAGAATATCCAAGGATTATGAGATTGTGGTACATTTACGACAAGTGTAGCACACATGTAATTGGAATACCAGAAGGAGAAAAAACGGAAGAAACATTTGAAGTAATAATGGCTATGAGCTTTCCAAAATTAATGACAGACAACAAACTACAGTTCCAGGAATTTCGAAGAACACCAATCAGGATAACTAACAAAAAAATGTAAAGCCTAGGTATATCATATGCAAACTTCAAAAACACCAAAGACAAAGAGAAACTTAACAAATGCTGGGGAGGGAGAGAAGGACACCTTACCTATGAAGGGAAAAACATAATATTAAATAAGATTTCTTATCAGACATAATAACAAGAGGAAGAGAGCAGAGTGGCATATTTAAAGTGTTGGAAGAAAGAAGAAACTACCAACCAAAAATTTCATATCCAGCAAAAGTATCCTTCAAAAATGAAGAGAAATAATGACTTTCTCAGATAAACAAAAATGAGCAAATTCATTGCCAGTAGAATTTCCCTGAAAGGAAAATGAAAGGAAGTTTCTTCAAGTTAAGGAAAATGATTTGGGTCAGAAACCCAAATCTACATAAAGAAAAATAAAGTATCACAGAAGGAATGAGCAAAAGGGAAATAAAATTACCTATTAGATAACTGCTGAAAGTAATAATAGTAATAATGTTTTGGGTGGTTACAGTTTATGGATAAATGAAATACATGGCAGAAATATGTTATAGTATATGAGAGAAAAATTAGGACTACTCATTACATGTAGTATTACAGTATTCAAGTTTTCTGGATTCTATTATATAGTACCTGTACTACCTATGAAGTGGTATAGTATTATTTTAAAGTTATAAATGCTAAGGCAGCAACTAAAAATGTTTTAAAGATATGATATGCTAAAAGAGGGTAGAAAAAGGAAAAATATAAAATAATTAAGAACAATATAAATGAACAAAATGGAAACAAACTCATAGATACAGAGAACTGACTGATGGTAATCAGAGGGGAGGGATGTTGGGGTGAAAAATGTGAGGGATTGAGAAGTACAGATCGACAGGTACAAAATAGTCATGGGGATGTAAAGTATGGTATAGGAAATATAGTCAATAATATTGTAATAACTATGGATGGCACCAGGTGTATACTGGAAATATCAGGGGGAACACTTTTTAAAGTATATGATTGTCTAACCACTACGCTATACACCTGAAACTAATACAAGATAATAGTAAATGTAAACTGTAATTGAAAAAACTTTTTGAATTTTTTAAAAAAATACTCAATTTAAACCAGAGAAGGAATAGAAACAAAATTGGGAAAACTAATTGGTAACCTAAACAAAACAATTTTATCAGGAGATTTTAATGCACCTCCTTCAATAGCTAATGGAACAACATAAAGAGTCATCTCTCTTAAGTTGGCTTCTACCCAAAAGGGGAAACTTGAAATTCTAATGAGAAATGTTTTCCCAAATGAGGGGTGATTGTGGTTTTCTAGTGTCTGGACCTCTGAAATCACAGACCATATCCATTCACCTCCCTTGGAACTTACAGTGCTTAATAACCTGAGATCTGACCTCCCATACTTAGCATCTGACAGGATATCTGATACCTTCTGAAGGAAATATCCTCATAGAATGAATAATAACATATTTGAAGAGACTATTTGGAAAAAAAATTAAAAAAACACACTGCATAGAGTCATTCAGAAATAGAAGCATTGGAACAAATAAACCAAAAATTTAAAATAAATCTATAAACAAAATAAAGTATATTAAAAGATAAACAAGATAGGTGAACTAGAACAAGAACACATTAAAAGAACCAAGAAGAAAAATGATTTGAAAAATAAGATAGCTGATATAAAGTCCACAGTGGTTATACAGATATGAATTGATATAACTGAGGAGAAATTAGGATTGGGAAGACCTACTTGAGTTACTCTCCAAAAGGAAGAAGTAAAAGTTAAAGAAAAAGAAAATATTTATTAAATGTTAAGAAATATGGAAAATAGAATTTTTAAAAATACAGATAATGGAGCCCCAAGAAGGAAAGCATAACAGAAACTGAAAGGAAGGAATATTTGTTAAAGTAATGGAGAAAGCATTTCCTAGAATTTAAAAAATAAATAAAACAATTCGTATTGCAAGAGTTCATAGATTGTTAAAGGGGAGAAGTTAGTGGGGTCAGGGGAATATCTGGGAATTAAAGAATATATCAAAGACAACAAGAAACTCCTAAAAGCTTTAGAAAGAAAGAACAGATCAAGGAAAGTTATCAGATCAACAACTCATTTTTCAACAACATCTCTGGAAGCAGCATGATAATGGAATTGTATCTTGAAGAAATGAAAAGAAAGAAATTTGAACACATGAGTTCTGTCCAGAAGATATCCAGCCATGTAACATGAAAACTACAGACATTTATTTAAGAAAATACAAGATACAAGAAACTTTGTACATATTACAATGACGCCTCAGGCCCGTTCAAAGCAGGCACCCTGGGACCTCACACAGTTCTCCCAATCGCCATCAGCTGCCCTGATATTTTCCTGAATCTCATCAATGGTCTGAAATCTCTTCCCTTTCAAAGGTGATTTTAGTTTTGGGAAAAGCCAGAAATCACTGAGCACCAAATCTGGGCAGTAGGGGGGCTGAGTCATCTGGGTGATTCGATGTTTCACAAAAAAACTCTGTATAAGATGTGATGCATGAGTGGGCGTGTTGTGATGGAGCTGCCAGTCACCAGTTGTCCATAGCTGCGGCCTTGTGAATCATCCAATAATTTCCAGGGAGGGACATTCAAGCTTAATGCAAAATTTGATACAGATTCGTTGTTCTATTCGCTCAGTCATTTTAAATGCTACAGCCACACAGTACACATGCTCACTCAACAGAGTCTACCGCCCCCATTGACTAGTACAGCAAAGTTGTCATTGTTGATGAAAACACATTCCAGTCCACTCTCCTTGGCTGCCAGGTTACACTGATGTCACCAAAACCTCTCTTGTTACATTAACAATGGCTGGACATTTCCCAGACAGACGTTGTGGATCCTTAGACCCAACCGAACTAATCTGAATATTAGAACAAGATAAAAAATACTCACATGAATTTAAAACCTCAGTTTTCCTCAAAAAGGATTTACTTTGAAAATAGGCTTGGGTGTATTTAAAGTAGCATTTTAAAAAATACCATTTTTATTTTTTGATAAATCTATGAGATGCTACAGAAATAGTAAGACACTGAATATGTCAGTAAAATTTGTTTTCTTTAAAAATACAGTGAACGTCAGAAAAAATACAATACATATGTTACCCAAGAATTAAAATCTACATAACATCAAACTAAAAAGGAAGGAGGGAAGATGTTAGAGGGATGAGAAAGTGTATCATCTTGTTAGAGATGAGAAATATAGTTAACAGTTGAAGACAATAAGTAAGTCAAATTTTAAAGAGGACATAGAAAACATGGGATGAGATAATAAACCAAAATATTAGAATTAGAGACAAACATATTAAGAAATAATCTCAATGTAAGTTTTCTAAACTCAATAATCAAGACACATTTTCAGGCTATTTACAAGAGAAAAACCTAAGGAATAAAGGCATGCAGAGATTGAAACTTTTTGAGAAGTGAAAGCACTTTATCAGACAAAAAATAACCAAAAGAAATCTGGTTTCGGTAAACCACTATTAGAAAACCTACTAATATATACTAATGCGGCATACTGCATCTTGCTCTGCCCAGTTATTCCCCTGGCTTTTTGCCTGGAGACATTTCCAACAAGGACCCAAGTCCCGTCAGGTAGTCTTCCAGGGGGGAGAGAGATCAGAGTTCCTGGAGGCAGAAATAGCTGGAAATCTGCAAGGCAGTATAACGAAGAAGGGGGACTGAGCACAGGAAGGGCCCCTGAAATCTTCAAGTCCATTGAAAGAATGACCAAGAAAGTGTAAAGTAAATCTTCCACAAAACTCACACAGAGCTGCACAATGTGTATTCCAATCAGCCAGGAGAAACTGTGGAAAATACCTGAAGCATTTAGAAAAGGCAGCTGAAGGGGCATGCATTAGTAGAAGGCTAAATTTCAAAGAAAAAGCACTATAAATGACCATAAAAGTCTTAAAAACAAGTGTTCAATGGAAAAAGAGAAAACCTGAATAGCTCTACGTCTCTTCAAAAAATTGAATTTATACGGAAAAAGCTCTCACAAGGAGATATTGTCCCAGATGGCTACAATGGTAAATTCTATGAAATATTTCATAAGAAGTAATACCATTTCTACACAAAATGTTTCAGAAAATAGAGGAAGGGGAAATATGTGCCAACATAATGAGAATTATATTACAAACAGGAAAGTTACAAGCTAAACCTTGACTGATATTTAAAGGACATGTCACCCAAACAATATTTTGAGTTGTTCCTTGTTAAACACTCAGATTTGATGACCTCGGGGCCATGCGCCATACTAAGATTTTGGGTAAAAGGCAAGCGAAAAGAAGAGTCGTCATGATTTAGGAAATGGTATATATGGAAGTTTGTGGTTAGAAAATTGATAGCCTTAAAATTCTTGTTACCTCGAATGTACTAATGTGTTAACCCAAACTGGTTGCTAGTAACATCCTATAAATATCTCCTCTTTTGCCTGAACAGGGTTTAAAGATTTTTCAGAAAGGAAATCTAATTTCCTAGGGTTCTGTTCTGCTCTGCCTTTTACTTAGTGTGCAATAGATTCATTTACCTTTCATTTAAATTAGCTTGTTTTTACTCACCAACATAATAAGCACAGAGATAATTTTACCAAAAAATCATAATAATTTTAGTTTTGAAATATTTATTATTTGTTCATTTAGGCATAAGAATTCTGTTCCCCATCTAACTAGTGATTATCTGATCATGATGTTAGAATATTGTAGCATCTGCCTCCAATAAAAGTTTCATGCAAAGTACTTATCACAATTCCTTAAGGATACAGAAGTGGGACTTCACCGAGTCCAAAACAATAGTCGATATTTTTATGCTTGCCTACTAATAAATATTTAATTGTGGCAGAAGTTGTCTGAAAAATTGGATTTATTATAACATACAACCTAGTAGAAAGTTTGTGGAGGAGGTCTCTAAAGCTCTCACCCCTACCGTGGATTGTTTAAAAATACCACAGTGACAGATGGGCAAACCAACTTGGATCAGCCCAGGTGACAATACTTCTTAAAAGCAGAAGTTTTTCTCCCTTACTCTTTACTGACCTTACCAACTGTTTCTTACTCCTCTCTTTATTCTCCTTTGTATCCCTTCTCCTTTCTTTCCTTAAAACAGGTATTCCAATGTGTACATATAGGTACTCCAATATATTTAATCCCCCATTAAATAGTTTCTTAACGATTTTTCTGACTTTAAGCAACCTCCTAAAAAACACAGGATTTTGATTATTCATAGTTGGAGCACCTCTTAATATGATGTTGCAGTGGCCTAAACATGTACCAATATTTTTTAATAACTTAAATTTTAAAATATTTAAGCATTAATAAAACTCTATTTAAAAATGTTAATTAATTGCATTGATTTTCAGTACCTTATGCATAGTAATTCTGCTTCTTCAAGTAAAAATATTGAACATTTCTTTACGTAAAAACACATACTACATCTATTTCTTCTTTAAAACTGCAACCTTAGCTGCTAGGAGAAGTTCCTTGGGGATTTTAAAACCATCAATCAATTTCACAGCTGGAGAGAAAGTACTTTCTGAGAGAACAATGTTAGCTAAAAGAAGAATAGGCTTTGTCATTTTTGAAGGCGCCTAATGAGTTAAATTTAAGAAATTGCAAGAAACAGCTTTTCACTCACAACTGACTTAATTTGAACAGAATAAAAATAGAGTAGGCAAAGTGACTAAACACTTTACATCCTAGTTGTGTCGCAAACAGTATACTGTGGTGATGGCCACTGGGCTGGCTGGACCTGAGACTTGCCACTCCAATCCTACAGAAAGGCCTTCAGGTGACAGAGCTAAACAAAAGCACTTTACGATCCTTGCTTCTCCCTGGGTGGAAAGGTATTTAGCCTCGGGTCCAAATCTTAACAGAAAAGGAAATTGAAAATCTCAAGTGAGAGCATTGCCCTTTACTTAGTTTATAACTTGTGTTTTATTTTCCTTTCACTTGAACTGGGTTGTTTTTAGTCAAAAATATAATAAACACAGAGAGGTAAGTTCATAGAGAGGTCTCCATTATAATTTTATCTTCAAATATTTATTATAGTTATTATTAGGTCATTTAGGCTGAGCATGGTAGTGAATTAATTGTATCTTCTTGGCATTTTAAAGGAGTATATACTTTTCTAAAGGATAATTATTTGACATATCTAACAAAACTTGGTTCAGAGTAACTTTTTCTTTACCAGTATTTTAAATGGGGTAATTTCCTTCCCTATATTGTTGTCATAGTATTTTGATGAATGTGCTTAGGAATCAAAGGGATACTTTTAGCCAATTAAGATAAATGTAAAAATGTATTATTGAATAAAACATTCATTTTTTTACTGGTTCATACAAATGAAAGACACTACCATGCTATCTAACAATTGAGCCAATAATGCTCTTTTAAAAGTTTATAAGTGTATCAATGCATTCATTTATGTGGCTAAATCATCAAATGATAGTTTGGTGATTAACATTTAATTTCACCAAAATAATTGTTTTAAATAAACCATTGGTGTTTCCTTCAGAAAATATGTCAAATTTAGAGACAAAGAATACCTCATTTCTTTTGTAATTTTGACTTGCTAACATGTCCGAAAATAGGCAAAAACATCACTGAATGTGAAGATGGGTTAATGTTAATAAAATCATTTGAAACCCTCATTTTTATTTTTATTGTGTAAATATAAATTGTGATTAGTAAGTACTCAAGTGTATTTGAAAAAACAACTTGAGACTTTGAATTCCTTATTGCAGGTTTTTGTTCATTTTATGTATCTTGTGTTATTTGCTTTGACTGGCTCTAGTCTTTGAAATTACCCATTTCATCCTGAATTAATTTGCCAGAATTTCCTTTAAAATTATGATGTGCTATTTCTTCTATTATTTATTTAAACAATTTACTCTTTCCATTAACAAAGAAAATATGGTCTGAGTTGTAAATAAAATAGCCTGATAATGAATGGTGAGCCAGTGGGGAGGGCAGAAGGTACAGCAAACATTGCACAGAGAAAAGCAATAGTTGAACATCTATATGAAATGATTCTGGGCACTTTATTTTTAATGCTTACAGATACATTGTCAGGTAATTATGATTTTCCAGTTTTTATAAACAAAGGAGCTGGGGATGAAGAAGTTTAGGTGACTTGCCCCAGATGAGCTAATAATTGTAGAGCTATGGCATGAAAAGCCAGATCCAGTTGACTCCAAGGCACATGAGATAGCAAAATACAAATGTTTTGATGTTTCTGCAGAGTCCTGTAGACCTAAGCTACCACCATCTCCTTTAAAAGCTGTGAAGTGGACAAAACTTTGATTTAGTGTCTCAAGGCTCTTTAATGCTTCTTTTCCTATACCAAATGTGAACCTGTCCACTCTCACATTCACCCCCAGAATCTTCAGTAATGCCTTCCCTATTCCATCCATTTCTTCCTTCTCTGTCCTTGGCTATTCAGTCATCAAATTGTTTATTCATTCGTGTATACATTCATTCACCAAATATTGAGTGTTTGCTTTGATAGACATTGTTTTGGCACTGAGGCTACAAATGTAAACCAGAAGAACCCTATCCTTGCCTTCGTGGAATTATTTAATAGGCTCGCCCTGTTGAAAGTAATTCTTTTCCAACAGTCTCGACTTCCCTGCACCAATCCAGTACCCCGTGATTTCTGACCTTTTCATTACACTGAACAGGATAGGATTCGATTCTCATCGTTGGGCCTCACTACTCTCCAGGTCAGGGCTTGTGCTCACCCTTCAGTTCTTCCTGCTCTTCTTGATTGCTTTGGATAATCATAAAGTTTGAAATACAGTTCCCTACTCCTGGAACTGTATTTCCGCCAATGTAACCTGAAGTCATGCTCCGGCCTGCTGTAACTCCTTAGGAAGAGGAATTAAACACTCATATGCCTAGGCCTCTTTGAATTTCCTGCCTATGTGGGTGCACAGCTTGAACCTTGAGTTTAGCTTGGATTCCACCGTTGGATTCTCTCACTGGGGATTAAGTTCATCTCTGCCTTTGGACTCAAATGCTCACTTTTTCATCTTGCTGCCTTTATCTCTTGAGGTTTGGCATAACTGTTAGGTCAGCTTGAGAACAGGTGTTTGGCTTTTCTCAGTCAGAATTTTTTACCACCATGAAGCCTTCTGCTTCTTAAACTCTATGCCTTAACCTAAGTAGGAAAATATCTGGAAAACCAATTGATTCTCTAATTGGATAGAGTATAGTTGCCCAATATAGGATTTCCTATACCTAAGAATTTCAGACTTTCCTCATCTGTCTAGAATTCCTCAAGAAAACTTCAAATCATCTAGAACAATGCCATCTTTACAAGATCTCCCAGATCTTGAAAATTTAATGTGCCCAGGAAAAATTTAGCAAAAAAAAAAAAAAAAAGTGGAGTAGGCTCTACCATTTTAGATGAATATGAAAGCTTTTCAGTCCCAGACAAGTGCCTGAGAGAGAAAATACAAGAAACCTGCTGCTGTCTCTTCTCTCAGATGGAATCCTGTGATTCTCAGATTAAAAAAGGACATAGCAGAAATACCAGAAATTATCTCCTTCATGGCCCTTGTTATTAATGAGTTGAATATTGGCCTGAGCGTCGCTCCACACATCGTTATTATCACTTCTCTCTCTCTCTCTCTCTGCCCCTCTCTCTCTCAGCAGGGAATGGAAAAGAATTGACTTGGGTCAGCTGTTATTTATTTCAGTGAGGCTAGTACAAACTTACCAAGGTGTGAAAAAGTCTTCTAATTCTAATTGCCACCAGAATTTAGCTATTTTAATTCTTATTTACCAGAAGGATTTTATCAATTAAGATATACTTGCTTAAAAGGGGGGGGGATGGAAACCAGATGTAACTAAGTTTATCCAAGGGAATCTTTTATTTTGAATATAAGAAAATCACTGCGCCAGTGTACAAGTTACCATTTCCTCAATATATATCCAAATCTATATTTCTTTATTACCTAAGGGGAATGTTATGCCTTTCTTCCCATTGAATAAATGCATATTTAGTTGTGTTTATAGAAGAATAGGAGAACATTTGGACAGAAAAAAGAGAGGGTATTCAAGGGTATGTGTGACTTTCTGACCTGAGATTTATGGTCTCTCCTTGATGTGGAGACAGTTATGCCCGTAAATCTTTGTGCACTAAGAAGGGAATCTATTTCCTATGTTCTGTGTTAGGTGCAGAAGGGGAGGGGGAGCCCAGCAAGAACAGATGTGACCATTCGCTCACTTACCCAATGAAAACAAGTAATTTCCATGGCAACTAGAGAATATCATGTGGGACACAGACTGATCTCTAAGACTCGGAGTGCTTTATGCTATAGGACTTGCATATACATACTTGCTTCTTATGTAGATTTCTTTCCTGTGGGAGAGCCCTACAATGTTAAAATACATTTTTTCTTTCTCCCTCTAGTACTCTCTAGTTTTATTTTGATCAAAAATTGAACGAGCCAGAAAGAATGCCTAGTCTTTGATGCCAGAACCACAAAATTGCTATTAAAAGTAAATAAAAGATGAACTACCA
This sequence comes from Mormoops blainvillei, assembly GCA_004026545.1. Classification (NCBI taxonomy): domain Eukaryota; kingdom Metazoa; phylum Chordata; class Mammalia; order Chiroptera; family Mormoopidae; genus Mormoops; species Mormoops blainvillei. Next base: position 146,693 of record PVJD01002820.1, on the reverse strand, counting down.
TGAAAACATGAAAGGACTCCTACTTACAAACAGCTCAGGGAATAGAAAGCTCAGGTTATGTTTGTGAACATTTCAGCCGCCCTTCAAAATAGTTGTACACTGACCCAAAGCTATATTCTCATCTGTATTTGTTTCATCCCTGCTCTAGCCATAGGTTCTTTGGGGTGGAAAAGTAACAACAAACCTGAATGGATAGATTCCTGTAAACAAATGGATGTGTATGTGTAGTGTAGATACAGTAAAAGTAAGAATGAGTCATTAAACATCCACATTGTTTAGTGCTTTTTCACTCACAGGAATTTGTTGTAAGCATGTGACTCAAACAGGATAATTACAGTGTAATTATTCAGTGGTTAACTTTCTCCAAATCATGAACAACATCCAAAACTTAACTTTGGCACTTGGAAACCTGGGATTAGTTGAGCCTTTAGTGGAGAATTTCTCTGAATGTGAGAACAGTTTTCCAGGAGAAGAAATTGGTAAAACTTTTGCAAGTTAGATTCATTTCCGTTCCCTGCCACCTGCTGAGTGGAGTTGCCAGGAGTGCGCAGGGGGTGTGTCTGCTTGCCCGCTGATTTCAACAGCTGAATTTAATCATGTTCTGACCTCCCCCCTCTTCAGGAAGAAAGTTGGCGTTACATAAAATCTGAGTACTGACTGTCCAATGTCACTCATTTCTAGAATGAAAGGAAACATGCTAGTTAAGAATACAATTAACTTTAATTCTGAAAAGTAAGGTACATCTATTGGTTCTTGGAGATGCTTTGACTGTGGTTGAAAGGAAACTTTCCCAAACCAGGAATAAATAGACATCGATTCTGGCTGTATATCTCCCATGAATACTGGGTCTTTGGCCAGAACATTCTCTGGACTTTAAGTCTGTCATGTGTAAAGAGAGAAAAAATAATTATCTTTAAGGTTATTTTCAGTGCTAAACCATAGCAATTTTGTGAAACTAGTCATTAATCAGTAACATATAGTTCCATATCTTCTAGGAATTTAAAACTTATTAATGTCATTCATTAGAAAAGCATAATAATGATAATGTATCCCCAATAAGGTCATTCTTCCAAATACATTTTTTTTCTAAAAAAGTATTACTTCTCAAATTGCATGTTAAGTTGTAATTATAAGTCAAGAAAAGCTGAACAAGAATTATTAATATTTACTTTCATGGTTAATCAGAAGAGACATTATAATCTACATTTTTAATAATTAAAAACATTTCATAAATATAAAACACCATGATCAAATTTAAAAATAAGCAACATACTAACAGATATCTGCAACACAGTAAACAAAGATATTGTTTAAACTTACAATATATGTAAAGAATTTCTGCAGATAAATAAGAAAAAGACAAAACATACAATAAAACATAAACAAAAGATATGAATAGGGAATTCACAAAGAGAAAGTCTCAGTATCAGAAAAAATGCAACTAATAAGATAATGAAAGTTCTCACTCATTATGTTGACAAATGTTATATGTCTTACATCATTATATATTGGCTAATGAGAAAGGAACCTGAAACTTCATTCACAGCTGTTGGGAGTATGTATCTATTTAACCTTATTTTGGACACTTTAACAAAATCTAGCAACAGTGAAAATATGCCTACCCTACAATGCCGAAATTTTCAGATATCTACCCTAACAGAACACCTCCTATTTGGTAATCAAGGGACAGATACAAAATTGTTCATTGCAAAGTTGTTTAAAACAGCAAAAACATAACTATCTGTACAGAAATGGGTAAAAAAAGAAGGAGATTAGCAGAATGAAATAGTGTACAGTAGTAAATTAAATAAAATCAGTCTATACAATGGCAAAGATAAAAAATTTTAAAAGCCAGTAGCAGAATGATTAATAATTTGCCATTTACATTAAAAACTTTAAAACAGCTACAAATTGAATTTTCCACAGTGATACACACAGAACTTAGATCAAATACACAATAATGAAGAGCAGAAGAGATAGGAATGGTAGACAATGAAAACTATTTTTTGACAATGGAAATTTTAACTGTACTTATAATTTTCCTTTTATTAAAGTTTATGAACCAAATAACACAGTATGCTAGTGTTTATTAATTCTAGCATGTGCATATACTTATTTATGGAATTTCTGTGTATTTTTCATTCTTTGTAATTTTTTCAGAAATAATTTTAGAAATATGTGATATAAACATACACTTAAGTACTTCTATCCTTCAAAACAAGTATAAATAAGAACCTAAAATATATTTAATTGAGTCAGCCATAGGATCTATAATTAAATTCTCATGTATTTGTTGATACTATTATTTTCTGATTGTACAAGTGACAGTGAAAACTAAAATGAACACACACTGACTAATTTAATGTAGAATAAAATCACTCAACAAAACTGATGGGAATTAAACATAATCTGGGGATACAGAATCTAAAGAATGCCAAGAAAGTGTCTTAGAATTCTCAGTTCCACTGACATGAGAGATGAGCTATAGGGTAATCTTCCACATGCAGGTTGGACAAAAGTAGGTTTATAGTTGTTCCTATGGGAAAATAATACAATAATTAATATATGATAATACAAAAATGAACTCTGTTTCATGTATTCACAACTGTAAACCTGCTTTTTGCCCCACCCTGTACGTACTTACACATTAGAAGGAACCCATAAAAACTGAAGGACCAAAGAATTAGGGGTCTGAAAAAAATCAATATTTCATATTCATGTTATTTCAAAGTTAAAGAACTTTGAATATTAAGACACTGGTTTGCTTAAAATAACTGAAACATGCTCAGTTAAGAACATTTAGAAGCATTATATATCACCAATGAAACTGCAGATGTTACTGATGTCTGACACACATACAGCCCAGTCCTTCATGGTAAATACTCAGCTAAAGTAAGAGTGAAGCTAAGCTCTGTGAACTTAAAGTACACATGAAAGAATCTCTAGGGGTGTGTGATATTTACAAGTTCACATAGAAGAAAATATAGAGAAAAATATTGTGATTTGGTGTAGGGCATTCACACATTAAAACAGAAAATTTAAAATGTTTCAATTTGGATATTAAAACACTTCAAATTACAGCATTTTTTTTTTGGATGTTATGCCTTCAAAATAATTTAAATAATTTGTTTTTAAAAAGCAAGAGAAAAATTACCTTTACTTTCTAAAGAATGACAAACAAAATGATGAGAGGTGGGTGGAAGCCCATTAAAGGATAGTTTTAAAGCTTTCTGATTTGGAGAACTTACTCTCAAAGTTATAAATCATTAAGCAAGCAAGGGAATGGGGGTAAGGGAAACCAACAGATCTAGTTCTCAGTAAGACAAAATTTTTACTTACCTTGTTATCTGAAACCAGAACCAATAATCTCATTATTTTTAATGTGTTTCTGTGAATAGGATTAGTCCGTTTACAAAAAGTGTACTTATTTGTGAAGGAGACTATTTTCCAATATGGACCTTAACAGAGTAAATATAAGGTTTCCATAATTGGAACCAGCCAGTGCATGACAAAGGAAACCGGAAAAAACTAGAGAGCAAAAAGTAGTAGGTCAAAACAAGAGGGAATGGAGAAAGAGAAATTAAACTGGGATGAAATACAGAGAACTCATTTGGGGAAAGAATCCAAGCAGGGAAGAAAGAAGAAAATTACCTCAGAACAGAGAAAGGTGATAAGGCCTAGTAAATCTCGATATTGTTGATTTTCTAAGTAATTATGAAATCGGGCTTCTTTTAAATGGATGTAGCCCATAATACCAGGAGGATCTGATTTTTAGGTAATCACAGGTGCAGCAAAGCACTTTCTGCCAAATTAATTTTCAAGTACCTGGGAGCTAGCAAGTTATACCACATTCTGAAGAATAGGAAAGAAAGGATTTTACTGCTCATTTTAGGACTTAAACTTAGCCTAAGGGACCCCCTCACATAAAAGTGTGAAGTCAGAGACTCAAGAAGAAATTTCTGGAAGGATTCCCCACACCCTTTCTTAACGACAAAGTAAACACCTCTCTAAGGACCCTAAAATTCAAATATACTTGTGTTTAATGTAGGATTAAATATAGTGAAGTGTTTGGAAGCCTTAGAGGATTTGAGTAACTTTCTGTTGAGAGGATGAGTTTATTCTGGAAGCACTCAATTATAGAAGTGTCTGATACAGAGACATCTGATCAGATCCCTGGGAACGAGTAGGGAGGGGCCGTAAGAGGAGATTGCCCAAGGCAAAGGTAAACAGCCTAGGACAGGACTGGCTGAGACGCTGAATGCCTCCAGATCTCATGGAGTTATGGGCGAAAAGATTCGAAACAAAAGGAGCACTCTTGGACTGGCTGGTCGAGCTCTTGGGCTCTTCTCCCTCAACAATGCCTAGGTGGTGGTGCTGCAGCTGCCTGTGTTTCCCCACAGACGGTATTTTGGATGCGAAGGAACTGCAGGCACAGCTGAGAATCACGCCGGCCTGGCTCAGGGAGGCAGGTTTATTCTTAATTGATAGCCTTAAGTGATTAAAGCTGTAACTGAAGAGTTAAAGAATTTAGCCTTAATTGATAGGCCTAAGTGACTAATTCATGTGGCAAGCGGTTATTCCAAACCTGGGAAGCTTTTGAATAAAGACTCCTTTTTTCTATCGCCATACCTTTGCCTCTGGCATTTTGCCTAGCGGGTGGCAGCAGGCCGCAGGGCCCCAAGTGCTGTTCCATAACGTGTAGAGTGTGGACGTAAGAAGCGTCCAGACCTGTAAAGAATTTTCGTAAGATTTTATTTGAGCCTAAACTGAGGACAGTTGCTGGGAAACAAGATCTGAAGTGCTCCAGAGAATGGCAGTTTTGCACTTTTTTTATACCTTTCGAATTAAGGAAGGGCCATAAGGAAGATTACAGGAAGATGGGAGAAAACAAGGTCTAGGATAGTAACAAGATTATGTGCTCCCCTGAGGGTGGTGCATCTACCGGGAGTCTAGAAAAAAGGATTTCTTCTGCCATTGTGTGTTGACCTACACACACAAGAACAATGGACGAAACTTGCTTAAAGCAAAGATAAATCTTCTGCTAAAGAAGATATAGGCCTGAGGTGTGACAACTCACCATGACCCACCCAGTTAGGAATTTCTGATCAGATCACCCTGTGAGGTTGCTTTTCAAAGAAACTTTTTTGTTTTTTAAACCACAGAAGCTAGCGGCTAAAAAATAGGCAACATTTGAAGATGTTCATTAATTTATCAGGAAAAAATATCAAGAAAAATATTTGCTATCTTTCCCCAAAATTTGATTCGAATAAATCAGTGTGAGGGAGAACCATCGAAAATAAAGTTTTCTGCATTAATGATCATTGTTCTAAGGCAGTGATTTTCAAACTTGAGATTGCATCAGCATGGCCTGGATACCTTATTAAAACATAGATTCCTGGGTCCCAATTCTAGAATTTCTCACTTGGTAAATCTATAGATACCAGACAGAGCTGAGAATTTTTTTCCATTGATATATGAGATTCACATGATTAAACATTGCCAATTTTGTAATGGAAATTCTAAGATTTTTACCAAGGTAGTTTAAAAGAATTTTGAGTTTTCTGTTTCCAGCCTTGTACTTTTTGGTGGGACCAGAGGGACACCCGGACGAAAAGGACTACACTATCAGAGGAGAAGGATAATTTCTTCTCACTGAAGTATATTTACCAATATTTCAAAACCAAAACGTGCCCGGAGGTCAAGGGCATATTCTCTTGGAGCATTTTTAATCGCCAGATCTTCCAGTAAGATCCTCACCAGAAAAACGTCAGTAATTGCTATGAACTGTCATCACACATGACCATCCTGGCAGGGCAGGGTTGTTTTTAAGAGGGCTTTGCGAGTTTAAGGAGGACAGTCCAGTTCACAGAATCAGACTTGTGAAACAGAAGCAACGTTCAAAACCGCTATGACATTAGTTTAAGTAAAACATGTTGAAACTATCAGTTCAGGAGAAAAATCCAAATTAGTCTCTTGTCAACTAGCACAAATAACATATTGATCTGTGTGAAGAGAGAGAACAGTAACATAAGATCTCAAAAGTGGATGTCAAGTACGTAAGCAGGTAGGTGTTTATTATATCAAAGCCATACATCAGATACCTGCCTGCTCTTAAGAAATGCATTACTGTTACCTGTGTCTGGGTCCTTCCTCCTGCTAGATTGTAGACCCATAGATAACAGAGAGCATGCCTAAGTTGTCTAATCCTTTGCCATGGCCATAACTAGGTTCTTTGTTTCCTTTTTTTAAATTAAATGTATTGGGGTGAAATTGGTTAATAAAATTATATAGGTTTCATCTGTACAATTCTATAATGCATCATCTGTATATTGCATTCTATGTTCACCACCCCAAGTCAAGTCTCTTTCCATCACTATTTATCCCCCACTTAACCCTCTTCTACCTCCCCCCACCCCCCTTCCCTCTGATAATCACCATTGTGTTGTCTCTGCCTATGAGGGTTTTTTTCTTTGCTTAATCCCTTCACCTTTTTCACCCAACCCCCAAACCCCCTCCCTCTAACAGCTCTCAGCCTGTTCTCTGTATCTATGACATGACAAAGTTCTGATTTTTGAGAAGGAAACCTATTCATGGAATACAAGAAAGATTTCTTTTACTCTTTCAAACTCAGAAAGTACAGAGGACCTTTTATCTCCATCATATTTTTTGTAGCACAATGTTGACTAAATTCTTAGCAGACTAAATTATTACTTCAGAGCTCTACTTGTGAACGTTTTCTGGTAAAATGGGGCATAGGAAGCATTCATCTCTGCAATTTTACATTCCCCCGGTCTTAAATTAGTTACAGAGTAGGTAAAAATATCAAGTGACTCAGGCACGATATAAAAGGTGATGTAAATCCAAGAGCATCTGCTCTGCTACTCCTTCTCCAGTGCTTTTTCAATGCTCAGAGATTAATGGAAACTTCCTACAAGTGATGGGCTGGGGCTGGATCACATCGGCCCATGGGAGCTGATTGTTTACATCTCTTCCCAACTCTGCATTCAGTGACAACTATGTTGGAAGTTTGAAGTCCTCCATCATGGGACTATTTACAGAACAGAGCTGGCAAACCCTGCAAATAAGGACTTCTGGTTTTCTGGAGAGCCAATTGTTAAACACTTGCCAACACTCGACCGCTTCCAACTCAACACAAAAGTGCAGCATGTGTTCATGGCAAATCAACAAGTTTCTGGTCTGATTATCCAGAGTGTGTCACTGTTTTTCATCTGTGTTCAAAAGAGTTCATAATATTTGGTGGAAGTACTTATGCACTGCTGAAGCCTACCCAGGCAGAGAACTTTAAGAAATATTAGGGAAATTCTCCCGTAAAGCATTTGTTGACTCCACAATGGAATGGTGGACTATCTGAAATAATGAGGCCAGTACCAGATGTGTGCTTGATGCAGCAGCAACTTATCCCCAGACCACTTAACGGATGAACTTTATTTTATGTAGACGCACTTTATTTTATTGGAAAAGCTCTGCAATACCAACAATATGATTTTATGCCCTTCGACCTATTCTTAAATCCTTTGTTTTCTTATCTTTAACACAGAGAAGAAAATCCTCCCTTTTTTAATCTCAAGTTTGTTGTAAAAATCTAAAGAAATACTGTATGTAAAAAGTGCTATGTAAACTTTAAATCAGCATGCACATATTTAGTGTGAGAGGCATTTCTTAGAAGTAGAAAAGATGACCATGTAATTCCTATTATTTCTAATTCACATTTTGAAAATAGTACATGTATTTCCACAAGGAATAAAAGTTAAAAATGCAACTTTTTCTACTTTAGGATACTATTTGGATATATCCATTATTAAGGTTACATAGCAATTTTGTATACTATCCATATATGGTTTAAAAAATTTAGTGAAATTATCCTGGATCAAAACAGCAATAGATAAATTCATCAATCTAATATTCAGGGAGATAAAGCACAGAAGGAAGTGATTAATGACAGTACCTTTCATTTTCACTTGAAAGATTACAAAATACTTTGTAAGCAGTAAAATTACACCTTACAGTATTTATTGTGTTTATTTTCTTTCAACCTGCCTCATTTAATGAAATAAACCACTTAACTTCCTAGTGCACTTCATTAAATTAACTCTAAAATGTCTTGTTAGAGGTAATTTAGACAAGAAAAGGGTTCAATATTGTATTCATTAACATCCATTTAGTCAAAAAGACTGTGGTGGATTTACCCAAAGACTAGTCCAGAATGTGTAGTAGAATTTCAAAGACAGACCAGTAAATTGATTAGGGGATCAGGCAAAGAAATTTCTTTTTAAAAACTGAATCACCTGTCCAATTAGCATAAAATGAGGCTGTGGATATGACTTTTGCAATCAAATGATTCTCAGTTCAATTTGCCAAAAGACAATTTTGCCTAAGGCTCAGTATTACGAATTTACAGCGACATTCAAATGTAATTCAAATAATGGAAGTGTATGTTTTCTTTAAAACTCCCATATGAATGATTCTATATGAAAGACATAATTATGACAAGGACATTTCAGAAATAAAATGAATAATTGCTCTAATTCTTCTAGTTCAAGACAGTCACTATGAAGCTGTCCGCAGTTTTTTATATATTAGGGTTACTAGCTCTTCAGCTGTGCTATAAGTTACAAATTTTTCTCCAGTTTGTCCTCTGTTTCTAGGTTTGTTTTATTGTGTTTTATCATGAAAATGTTTTACTTTTTTCATAGTAGAATTTACCAAGTTTTCAATGTTATATCTGGATTTTTAGTCATTTTTAGAAAGACTTATATACTCAGGTTATTGAGGAGTTTATATATACTTTTTATTTTGTTTTTACTACTTGAATGCATTTTCTTTTTTGTATTTCGGTCCGTGATCCATATGGAGATTTTTTCATTTTTTCTTACATATAGTGCGTGATGTTGATTATCACCTTCATCTTTTTCAAAACGGCTTGCCACTTATCTTGACACTATTTATGAAAAAGCCTATCTTTGCTCATATATTTGTGACACCATCTTTATTATATATTTAATTTTCATATGTACCTTGGTCTGTTTCTGAAGTTTCTATTATCTGCTGGCTTATCTATTTATGGGAAAATATTATACTGTTTTCATTATAGATGATATCTCATGTGTATTAATATCTTGTGAGGCTAGTCCCTTATAGTTTCTATTTTTCATTGTTATTCTAATGATTCTTACATGATTATTTTTCCACATGTAATTTAGTGTTAAGTTTTCTAGCTGCATAAAGTAGTTTATTGGTATCTTATTGAAATGTATAAAATTTACAAATTGCTTTTGGGAGAACTGACATCTTAATAATGTTCACTTGTTCAGTTGAAGAATAGTGATGTGTTTCCTTTGTATAAACCTGTGTTTATGTCTCAGAAATATTTCAAGCTTTTCTTCATATTGGTTTTGGTTATTTTCTGTTAAATTTATTTCCAAGTATTTAATTTTCTTTAAAGATTGAAAAAGAGGTTTCACTAATATTTTACCTTCTAAGCTGTTATTTATAGACAAAGTCTGTCCAGAAAATATCCAGCCATTTACTATGAAAAACAGACATTTATTGAAGGTACAAGATACAAGCAACATCATAAATAGGACAATGATGCCTCAGTTCCCTTCAAAGTAGGCACCTTGGGACCTCACCCAATTCTCCCAATCGCCATCAACTGCCACATCTTCTTCTCCTGAATCTTATCCGTGGTCTGAAATCTCTTCCCTTTCAAAGGTGATTTTGGTTTTGGGAAAAGCCAGAAGTCACAGGGTGCCAAACCTGGGCTGTAGAGGGACCGAGTCACCTGGGTGATTTGATGTTTCACCAAAAAACTCTGTATAAGATGTGACGCATAATAAGTAGGCATGTTGTCTTGATGAAGGTACCAATCACCAGTTGCCCATAGCTGTGGCCTTCTGAATCATCTGAATAGTTTCTGCAGAGGAAGGTTGAAGCTTAAGGCAATATTTGATGCAGATTTGTTGCTCTACTCACTCAGTCATTTTGAATGCAATGGCCACACAGTACACATACTCAGTCAACAGTGTCTATCACCCCCACTGACTAGTACAGTGAAGTTGTCATTGTTCATGCATACGCATTCCAGTCCACTCTCCTTGGCTGCCAGGTTACATGGATGTTGTGCAATCTGTTCTTGTTATATTAACAATGACTGGACTTTCTCTGAACAGACGTTGTATATGAAAATTATTGATTTGTGGATATCATTTGCGTGTCTTCCTACCTGACTCAATTTTTTATTGTTTAAAAATATAATTGATTCTCTCAGGTTTTCTAAGTACATTATTATATCTTCTGCTAACAGATTTTTTTTTTTTACTTCTTATATAATTTATTGGTTACTAATTGATTTATTTTATGTACTTGCTTTGGGCAATACCTCTAGTGCAGTGTTACATCATGGAAGAGAAAGTAGGAATATTTCCTTTTCCTTATCATGTATGGTATATATATCTATATGTATACATGTGTGTATATGTATAATGTATATGTGTATGAGAGAGAAGGAGAGAAAAGGATAGCCAGCCTTGCATTCCTGAAATAAATACTACTTAATTGTCTTTATATAGCAGGTTTATCTTCATGAATATTTTATTTTTTGGTTTATAAATTTCTTTTTGTGCTATCTTTATTTTTTTTATTATAATTTATTGTCTATGCTATTACAGTTGCCCGGGTATTTCCCCCTTTGCCCACTCCATCTAGCACCTCCCACTCTTTCAAGCAATTCCTCCCACCATTGTTCATGTCCATGGGTCATGCATATAGTCCTTTGGCTGCTCCATTTCCTATACTGTACTTTACATCCCCATGGTTATTCTGTAACTATCTATTTGTACTTCTTAATCCCCTGATCTCTTTGCCCATTCTCCCATACACCCCTCCCATCTGGCAACCATTCAAACACTCTCCATATCTATGATTCTGTTTCTGTTCTTCTTGTTTGCTTAGGTTGTTTTTTAGATTCAGTTGTTGATAGATATGTATTTTTTGCCATTTTGTTGTTCTTAGTTTTGGTCTCCTTTTCTTAAATAAGTCCCTTTAACATTTCGTATAATAATGGTTTGGTGATGATAAACTCCTTTAGTTTTTTCTTGTCCAGGAAGCTCTTTATGTGCCCTTCAGTTCTAAATGATACCGTTGCTGGGTAGAGCAATCTCAGCAGTAGGTCCCTGTATTTCATGACTTTAAATATTTCTTGCCAATCCCTTCTAGCCTTCAGGGTTTCTTTTGAGAAATCAGCTGACAGTCTTATGGGAACTCCCCTGTAGGTAACTAACTTTTTTTCTCTTGCTGTTTTTAAAATTCTCTCTTTGTCTTTAACCTTTGGCACTTTTATTATGATGTGTGTTGGAGTGGGCCTCTTTGCATCCATCTTGTTTGGGACTCTCTGTGCTTTCTGGGCTTGCATGTCTATTTCCTTCACCAAATTAGGGAATTTTTCTTTCATTATTCTTTCAAATAGATTTCCAATTTCTTGCTCTTTCTCTTCTCCTTCTGGCACTCCTATGATGCAAATATTGGACCCCTTGAAGTTGTCCCAGAGACCTCTTAGACTGGCCTTGTTTTTTTGGATTCTTTTTCCTTGTTGTTCTGATTGGTTCTTTTTTGCTTCCTTATATGTCAAATCATTGTTCATAACAATTTGTGAGATAAGATAAACATGCTCATAAAATTATATATATATATATAGTAAAATGTGGCTTTTAGAATTACAACGTGTCCTTCATTTTCTTGATTTAATGCCTTTTTAGTTGAGTTCTACTTTATCGTATATCAGATTGCCAGCAACGTTTATGTTTTATTGTTCCACTCTTGTCCTCACCCTTATTTTAGTCTTAGATCTACAACTACCTATATTAAATATTCACCACCAGTTTTTTTTCCTCAAGTTTTCCTAGTCAACTCTTAGAGAATTTTCTAAAAGTCCTGAGATTTAAGTTGAGCTTCATTTAGTTGTTGTTGTTTATGCCCACAGATATCTAATTGCTCCAGCACCATTTCTTGAAAGGGCCATGCTTCCTTCATTGAATTACTCTGGAAACATCGTCAAAAATGAGTTAGCTATACTTGTTTTGGTTGTTTCCTTGTTCTCTGTTCTCTTCCATTGATCAGTACATCTATCCCCTGTCAATACTACCCAAACTTGAGTAGTACAGCTATATAATTTGTGAAATAGAGCAGAATGATTCCTCATACTTTATAATTTTAAAAAAGTTTATTCTATTAGTGGCTCTAGTTTCTTTGCCTTCATGTATTATATTTTAAATAATCTTCTGTTTGTCTACATAAAAATATTATCTTTTTCTTTCTATCCTGGGGGTATTTGAACATTTTTTTAGAGTTCTATTTTGAATTCTCTATAGTTTTTTTAGTGTCTCTGTAAGCTTTTTTAGTGCTTGCTTTAGGTATTAAATTATCTATGCATAATTTGTCACAGGGTACCAACGTTGAAATTTTAACAGTGAAGTTAGAAACTTTACCCCATTTACGTACCTTCACATTTCCTCATTTATATTAAATTGTCTATAATATACCTACCTACATTAAGAACCACATTAGACAATGTCTTAATTTTTGCTTGTATTATAAACATGATTTAGAAGACTCAAAACAAGGAAAGTCTATTTTATTGATTGATATTTTTGCTTACTGTGTTCTTTTTTCCTTCCTGATATTCAAAGCTTCTGTCTTTATTATTACATTTCTGTTTAGAGAGCTTCCTTTAGCCATTCATTTAGGGCAGGGCTATGGCAACAATTCTCTTAATGTTCCTTTATCTGAAAATGTCTTCTTATGGAATTTCACTAGATATAGAATTATAAGTTAACTACCCTTTTCTTTTAGCACTTTAAATATGTGTATCCCCTCCCTCTGGCCTTCAGAGTTCTTGATGAAAAATTTGCTGTTAACTCAAATTGATGTTCCCTTATAAGTAATACATGAGTTCCCTGGCTGCTTTCAAGAATTTTTTTTGTTTTGTTTTATTTTTACTTTTCAGAAGCTTGATGTATGTTAGCATGGGTTTCTTTGGATTCAGAGTTCACATGACTGTTTGAATCTGTAGATTTTTTTTTTCTTTTGCCAAGTTTGGAAGTTTTCAGTCATTATTTTGTTGAGTATTTTTCAAAGTCCACTATATTTCTCCTCTCCTTCTGAAACTCTACTACTAAATGTTAGATCTTTTGATACAATAAAGTCTCACAAACCCTGAGTCTCTGTTTATCTCATCTTAGTTTATTTCTCTCTGTTGTTCAGGTTGTCCAGTTTATATTGTACTATCCTCAAGTTCACTGTTGGTTTCCTCTGTCCTTTCCATTCTGCTATTGAGCTCATCCTCTGAATTTTTTGTTTCAGTTATTATATATTTTAGATCTAACATTTCCATTTGGTTCTTATTTATGTTTCTATTTTTTGCTGAGACTTTGTACTTTTTCATTTGTTCCAAGAATGTTCGTAATTGCCCGTGGAAGCATTTTTATGATGACAGCTTTAAAATCTTTGCCAGAAAATCCTCACATATGTGTTATCTCAGTGTTGACATCTATTGATTGCATTTCCTTATTCAAAAGGACATCCTGAGTCTTTTTTTTTCCCCAGTGCAAGAAGTTCATTTAGCCTTTTTTTTTCATATTTTTCTTTATTTTTCTTCTTCACACTAGTACAGATGTCCCCATTTTCCCCCTTTGCCTGCCTCTAAGCAACCCCTGTCACCCCTTCCCTCTGGCCATCGCACTGTTTTCTGTGTGTGTCAAAGGGTTATGCATACATATTCTTTGGTTAATCCTTTCACCTTCTTTCATCCAGTTCCCCCCCAAAATTTCCTCCCTTCTGACAGCTGTCAGTCTGTTCCATGTCTGTGTTTCTATTTTCTTCATCAGTTTATTTTGTTCATTAGATTCCACTTATAAGCGAGATCATATGGTATTTGTTTTTCTCTGACTGGCTTATTTCACGTAGTATAATAATCTCCAGGTCCATCCATGCTGTGGCACAAGGTAAGGTTCCCTTTGATCTGGTTGTGACACATCACCCCATTGATCACCAGCGTTGATTCGGTTGATCTGGCTGGCTAGGCTGCTGTTGCCTTTCTCCCTCACTGATCCGTGTGCATCCCTCCCAAAGCTGTGTTCTAGGTCCAAGAGGACAACCTTCCCCACTAGAAGAGACTACTGTTTTTCAGTCAAGGGCACACCAGTGGCAGTACTCCCTTGACAGGACCTCCAAACAAGCTCTGAAGGTCTATTTAGCCTTTTAGGAAAAAAGTCAAAGAGACAGAAGATATGAGCCAGCTAGGCTGTATGGACTCACGAAACAAGTTACAGAGACAAAAGGAGAGCCCTTAGAGCTTAGAAGAAAGAGAGCAAAAGATATGTACCAGGGAAAGAAGGGAGGGAAGGTGTGGGCATGCTCTAGAGAGAGAGCGTGCACCCTGAGTCTTTGTATGAGTGATTTTTTTTTAATGCATACCTGAACATTTGGGGTATTATGTTAGGAGACTCTGGATCTTATTTAAATCTTGGTTTAATCTGACACTGATCTCATGGGGGAAAGGAGGGCTCAGCCTCCTTATTGCCAAGTGGTAGTGGAAGGTCTAGACTCTCCACACAGCCTCTTTTAACACCTGGAGGGAGGGGAGGGGCTCCTTGTTACTTCTGGACAGGGTGGGAGTTTGGGGTTTCCATGTAGCCTCCACCATGAGGGCGTGGCTATTCCCCCTGAGCCCTGGTGACAGTCCTGACTCTTCATCGGCCTCCTCTGATGCCATCCAGGCAGGGAAGGAAAGGCGTACTTGGGGATGAAGATCCTGGCTCCCCAGTTGCTCTCCACTGACACTGAGGAAGTAGAGAATCTCTTTATCACCTAGCATGGAAGAAAGCCCCAATTCCACCTCAGGCTTTTCTGACACAAACGTGACCTGGGGCAGGGGAGGCAGTGGAGGAAGGGGCTTGGAGCACTGCATTACAGTCTCCTGAGAGTGGAAGAGTAGGCTCCCGCATGGCCTTTGCCAGCATGGGTAGGGATGGAGCCCCAGGTTTTTTCTGGGGGCACTTGGCTGGAACAGCGTAGGAATTATCTAAAGTCTTCTGTTTTACCAGACTGATCCTTTCCTATCCCTTTTACAAAAGGTAGCAGGCCTTGGGTTGCTTGTTGTTTCCTGCATCCTTTGGTGTTCCTGAGCAGTTGACTTCTACGGTACCCTGTTTAGAATACTTCAGGCAAAAGAACACTCAAGAAGTAGATCAATCACTGTGGGACCTGAGTCCCAAAGTTTCTAGCCAATACTCTACCTTTTAGAGGCTACTTATACTTATTTATATACATGGTAGTGCAAAAGTAGGCTTACAGTTGTGAGTACACAAAATGCAGAATTTATTCATTATTGTATTATTTTCCACACAAACAACTGTAAACCTACCTTTGTCCAATCCTGTATATACCCTGGATCTTTCCGCTGCGCATCGCAGGGGGACAGGGAAAAGCAGGTCCGATATACTCCGTGCTTCCCAAATCTGCTGTTCTCAGAACTATCCCCTTTGGTTTATAAATAAGTTTACTATAAGCCTATTAGGTTGTCTGTATTTATAATCTTTTATGAAAAAAACAAAGAAAATAGAAAATATGCACATTTTCTTATTTTTAACACATAGAGTAACTGGTATGTATGTCATGATGAGAATATTAGGTATCTTGATGGAAGGGAAGAAAAGGGGTCATAGGATAAGAAGGGCCTGACAGTGGCTCTCTTAACTCATTGATTCAGTTTCAAGTCATTCAGTGTACTGTGAAGTAATGGCCTGATGGAATGTGTGATCTTAAATAGTAGGATCTTTAGAGCACCTTGTAAAGAAATCAGGAGTGATCACAAAAACCTTTGTTCCATGCAAGACTTTGAAGATTATTCAATTGTGAAATACTTAAAAGTCATTGAGTTTAAAGAAGTTATACTTTTTTAAACAAAGATACATCTGTTCCAATTATGCAAAAGCTTTTATATCATAATACATGGCTGTCAACAGTATGCTAGCTATAGAAATTAACATATAAAAATAAATACACTTGGGTATGGATTTAAGGGTCAAATACTGCTCTAACAATAATTAAGAAAATGGGTGTTTTTTTCAAAAGAATTTCATAGAATAAAAGAGAACATTGAAAATAGATGTTTCGAATGTTACAATCATTAAGATAATTTTGTTGCTGAAATGATATTATTTCAAATTTAAAGAAAAGATTTTCATGTTTGGTCAAATTAAAAACAAAAACAAAAACTTGGAAACAGAATTTTCTAACTTGTTAATTTCCAAATGAAGAATTTCAGGAATTTATGTTTAATCAGTTTTCTACTACAATTAAAATCCAGCATCTTTCAATTAGTTTGCTAAAGCAACCAACTGGCATTGGGGAAGATGGAAATATATTAGCTAAACTTCAACAAATCTTTTTTGTTATTGGAGAATGTGTTTGAATATGTATATCATCATTTAGTAAGTTCAACCAATGAAACCTTTCTTCCATTAGTTTCTATACATTTATGAATTTTTTTTTCAGTTATATGACTATTAGAAACAGTACTTACAGTAAATCTAATTTAGAACTAAATTAGCTTTATTTCTAATTTAATTAGTTAATAAGTTAATTTAAAATTAAGCTAGCTTTTTAAAAATAAGATGTTTTTCATTATAGTGCTCTCACTAAAAACTAATAGTGATTATTTGATATTTCAAGAACAAAAATATTTAATACCATTAATAACTTAATTAAATGAAAAAGTAACAAGTATATCTTATTTAATATTTAAAATTTTCTTTTTATTTTGTATTTTAATATGTTTGATGATATATAAATTTACTATTGTATTACTATAGTATACAGTAGTATAGGAGCACATGTAGTTATTTTGATAATATTTTTTAATTCTCTGGGGTGTGTGCTTAGATAAATATGTTTCAAGACCACTACACTTGACCGGGTAGGTATCCTCTATGTCTTCCCTGATGATAATTGTACACTAAGACTCCATACCCACAAGAACAGGAGACAAAAAGAGACCCTCATCACAAACTTGCAAATTTATAGCTAAAGTTATTTACACATAAAGATACAAATACACCCACAGAGCAAGTGTAAAAGTAACAATAACTTTTAAATCTATGTGCACAAAATATATGTTCATTCATTCAGGTTTTAGCTTTGTTTAAACATTTTCAAGGTAGCCCTGGCCGGTGAGGCTCGGTTGGAGTGTCATCCCGTAACTGAAAAGTTGTGGGTTTGATTCCTGGCAGGAGCACATACTTAGACTGCGGGTTTGATTCCCAGTCCAGGCACGTAGGATCCCCCATCTGGGCATGTATGGGAGGCAACCAACCCATGCTTCTTTCTTGCATAGATGTGTCTCTCTCCTTTCCTCATTCTCTAAAAGAGCAATGAAAAAATGTCCTAGGGTGAGGATAAAAAAAAATTTAAAAAAACACTTTTAAGGTAAAAAGATTCCAAAATAAACCTTTTTTTTTGCATATATCTAGTATGAAAAAAATTAATTTTTCATTAACATTTCCTAAATATCACTTCTATTCAACAAGCAATTGTTGGGTTCCTGTTACATGAAGACATTATTTGAAAAAAATTTTTCTGATATTTGCCTAAATTTCCCACTTCGATCTGTATGTATATCTAATAGTTTCAGCTACAGCTGGAGGGGACCCTTCATTGAGTAAGAAATGTCAAGAAGTATTTTCCCCCTAGAAACTAGTTCTAAGAACATGCTGTATTCTTGGCAGAATACATTCTGCATCTGCTATTTATATTCATTCCATTTTAATATTTTCTTTATCAATTTGTAAACAGGAGGCCAGATAAAAAAGATGAAAAACTCAAGAGGGTTGATTTGTCCTGAAAAGAAGGTGCTGAATACTCTTCACCATGGGAACCATCCCGAAGACAAAAATGTACACAGATTTCCAAAACAGCCTTCCAAAGCTTCAATGGCATTAAAGTTGAATTTTACAGGTTTTCTCCCTCCTGCATATGTATGAACTGAGAATAGAAACCATTCCCTGTAAGGAGGCCTCTATACATATATGAAAGGATTTTGATGACATTGTAATAACCAATAGAGTGAAGCTGAGAGAGTTTGTGATGATTTTGGAATCTCAAGACATTTACTTTCTGTTGTAAAATATAAATGAACTAGCCGACAAGCCAACAAAATGCTAAAGGAGCACATTCCACAGGAAAGAAGTTTGTTGACATTGATTTGGACTCTGCAGTGGGTTTTATGAACTCACAGTTATGGGTGTGCCTACTATTAAATTTGTGTTAATTGTATATTAACACAAGGAAGAGATGCAGTGCTTTCAGAGATAGACATCATCCTAGCCTCTTTCATCATCCAATGTGTTGTACAGCTATAGGACAGTACAGACCCTGAGCTGTTGCTATTTTACTTGCTTTTAAATAGAAGTGACTTATCTTACAAAATAAATATGGATAGGTTTCTGTTGTTTTGATGTCGGTCATTTGCGGCTTAAAATTTTATTGCTACAATTATTCCAAGGCAGAAAAATAAAAAAGAATACCTGATGATAGTCAGAAACTCTTTCATCCATTTGTGGGGGGCGAGGGGGTTGCGGGGAGTGCAGTAGTGTAAGTTGCTATAGCCACAAAGTTTACGGCAAGAGGCTGATTCCTACCTGTTGGGATCTGAAAAGTGTTGGGATAATAATAATTCCCAGAAGCTGTGTGTGTGTGTGTGTGTGTGTGTGTGTGTGTGTGCGTGTGCGTGTATACAATTTTTTTTTTTCCTTCGGTTCTTCCTGACACTTTTACCTCTAACTCCAGGGGCCACTGATGGTGAGCTGCTGTATCAAAAGTAGCCTGCAATTCTACTGCATGCTGGGAAAGAACAACTAACTTCCAAAGTATTTAATGTTCATTTGACTACTAATCTAGCACATGTTTACCTATCTTCTTAGTACTTTTTGTTTTGTTTTGTTTTGTTTTATACCAACAGGGAAGTAAAGACCCATCATTTTCACAATATATGCTTTTTGGTGCTGAGTTTTAACTGAATAAGCTACTTGGAATATTTTCTTTCTTTATAAGCAAGTATGTACATCGGCAAATCAGTAGGTGTAGTCAGAGTGGGAGGCTGGAGAACTACCAGTGCACAGAGGTATACGTGTCCAAAACATTTTGTTTGCATGGATCCAAATTACTTGATAACAGTTAACTTTGATATTGATCCCAGGAGAGCCATCTTTAATCAACCTGTATGTCTTTGTCATTTTTCTAAAAACCTTGAGAACATTATGTGAAGCAAAATCAATCATAAAAAGCTAAGAACTGTATGATTTCACTCATATGTGGAATATAAAACTAAAACTGAAGGATACATACATTAGTATGGTGGTTACCAGAGGGTAGGGGTGGGGGGTAGTGAAGGGTAAAGGGAACAAAAATATATGGTGATGGAAGATGATTTGACTTTGGGTGGTGGGCTCAGAATGCAATATACAGATCATGTATCATAGAAATCGACACTTGAAACCTATATAATCTTATTCACCAATGTCATGCCAATAAATTTAATTAAAATTAAAATAAAAAGCCAAAAAAATAAAATAAAGGTCTAAAACAGTCCTAAAATACAATATTTATTTTAAAAGTGATGGTCTCAAAATTCCTAAGGCAGTTAAGCATATGTTGGGTAATGGAAAAAATATAATAAACATTAAATTAAAAAAAAAGAACAAACATATTCACACACAAACATTAAGAAAATAAGAAGGCACATGTTTCTTTTACAAATATTTTTGGATAAATTAAGTCCATAATTTAGTGGAATCAGTATCTTTCTTTGTGGCATATACATTTCAGTAGAACCATAAATAAAATAAAGTTATAAATGTAGCCTTATTTTCACTTTTAACAGAAAGGGAAATTATTTTATACTAGGAAAATGTACACAATTGTGCTGAGGTGTGCTTAGTTGGAAGAGGTGAAAGTGAGACATTTTGACTAGAATGGCTAAAGTTTTATCTCAGCTCTGTCACTCGCAAATTGTATGAACTTTTGCAATTTACTTAACCTCTCTGCAATCTAGTTTACTTATCTGTAGAAGAGTATAATAATCATATATAACTTACAATGCTCTTGCCAATAACAGGACAAATCCTTATAATAGCCCCTATGGCATAATAAGCACTCGATAAACGTTGAATGCTGTTAAAATTGGCACAATCCCAAGAACCGCCACCCATTTCCACATATGTATTATCCTTAACACGGACTAATATTTGACATAAAAATAAGTCAATAAAATTTCTCTAAGTGCAGCCTTGTGGGTGTGAAGATCAGCAAATTCCCTACTGATCATTAAAGCACTGAAAAGGAGAGAGTCCAAGTGCATCTTCTGTCTTCATCTCTCCCTTCCACAGCTTTATTCCTTACTTTTTTGTTTTCTTTTTCTTTTTTTTTCCTCCTTTCAAATGCAGGAGGGGTAGTGAAAAGAAATACAAGTAAAAATGGAGAAGGGAGTGTCCTGGCCTGAGATGGCATATTGTCCAGGCCTGGCATATCAGAGTGTCCTGGTCTGAGATGGTGGGACTTAATTAAACAAGCCTGAGAATTATATTAATCCAAACTGGTGGTATATAATCACTTAATTATTTCTAGTCAATATAGACATGCTACTTAATCAAAGTAAGTGAGTAGAATACTATTATTGTTGTTTGGAAAGGCACGCATTAGTTCATTTGGATATTGGTTAACTAATGTGTACTAAGCCCTGGGTTAATCATGGTATACAATGCTGGCCATGAAGACATCACTCTTTTCTTAGAAATATCCAGTTAGTAGAGAGAGTGTTAAGGGTTAGATACTAAATAGAAAGGCCATTTGAAGATATAATGGCTGAAATATTTCCAAATTTGGTGAAAACTATAAATTTAGATGCAAGAAGGTCAATAAACCCCACAAATAAGAAGCCAAAAGCAAAGTACATCAAGAAACTTTATAATAAAATCAGCCAAAACCACTAATAAATTTAAAAATTTTTTAAAGTAGCCAAAAGAAAAAAACACTTCTTATGGATACAGGAACAAAGATTAATGCTACTGCAAGTTTCTCACAACAAAGAACACAAGTGTGAGGACAATGGAAGGATTTAATAGGGATTGCACGCCAGTAGCCTTTTCCTTTTGTGACAGAAATTGATAAGCTGATTCTAATATTTACGTAAAACCTGAGGAAACTTGAGTAGCTACAACTTCAAAAAAGGAGAACGAAATTGGAGACTTTATGCTACCTGATTTCAAAGTTTATAATAATGCTACAGTAATCCAAACAGTGACATATTGGTGTAAAGCACGTACTTCTATATGCAACCTAATAGACAACCCAGAAAAATGCCCGTATAATTATGTCAATTGGTTTTTAACAAATGTGCCAAAACATTTCAGTTTGAAGATTTTTCTTTCAACATGTGGTGCTAGAATAATTGGATATATTTATACACCAAAAATAATAAACAAATACCTTCACCTCACACCATACATAAAATCCACACTATAACTTAAAATTGATCATTTAAAAATATCACAAGGTGAAACTAAAAAACTTCTGGAAGAAAACATAAGTAAAATATTTGTGACTTTAGGTTAAGCAACGATTTCTCAGAGATGATACCATAAGGATACTGCATAAAAGAAAAAAATCATAAACTGGATTTTATAAAAATTGAAATCTTTGGCTCCTCAAAAGAAGTCATAGACTGAGAGAAAATATCTGTAACTCATACATCTGATAAAGGACTCATATGAAGAATATATAAAGTACTCTTAAAACTCAATAAGAAGGTAAATGACACAATAAAAAATGGGTAAAATATTTGAAAACACATTTCACTAGAGAGTATAGTACCACTTTGGAAACCAGTTTGGCAGTTTCTTAAAAATATAAACATATAGTTAAAATAAGATACTCAGTTTGAAAATTTAAACATATTTTTATAAGATATAGTAATTCCATTTATAGGTATTCATAAAAATGAAAACATACACCTACACAAAGATTTGTATACAAATATTGAAAGCAGTATTATTTATAATAGTTAAAAACTAGAAACATTCCAGATGTCCTTTAATTAGTGAATGGATAAACAAAAGATATGTATCCAAACTGTGGAATACTATACAGAAATAAAAAGAAACAAACTACTGATACATGCAACACAATGGGCAAATATAAAATAGATATTCCTGAGCAAAAGAAGCTAGGTGTGTGTGACCCATGCCTTGCAGATAGTAGTGGGTTTTGACTTTAGATGGGCATGGGAGCTCTTTTGGGGGTGGATTAAAGGTTTTTAAAATTAGGTTAAGGTGATGGTTGCACAACTATATAAATTTACAAAAAAACTATCAAACTGTACAGTTACATTGAGTAAATCTGTAGTGTGTAAATTATACCTCAGTAAAGCTGATAAAACTTTAATAAAAGAGAGAATTTAGAGAAACAGTAGAGTGACTTAATGAGTAGCTTTTGATACATTACAGAAATTAAATTGCTCTCAAAACACTTACGCACACAGACACACACATATACACATGATTATAGCCCCAGTTCTAGGGGGTTTTAACAATAAATTGTATCAAACATTTAAGAAGGAAACAATGCTAGTCCAATAACAGTTGTTTCAGTATTTTGGCATACAAAGGGTTAAGAAACTTTCCAAGTCATATTATGAATTCATCAATGCCATGATATTAAGATATCTCAAAAACGTTTTAGAAAATAAAATTAAAGACCAATATTCCTCATGAGCATAAAGACAAAAATCATTAACAAAATACTAGAAAAAAATGAATCCAGCAACATATAAAAGTATAATTTAAAAGATCAAATGGGATTTATTTCAGAAATGCAAACTTAGTTTAACATTAGGAAATCAGTGAATGTAACACACAATATTAACAAAATAATTTTTAAAATCTTATAATTATCTCAATAGATGCAGAAAAGTTTTTCATAAAATTTAAAACTCACCCAGAGAGAGCAAAGAGAGAAACTGTTAGCCTTCTAGGAAAAGAAGAGAAATTCTTCAGTCAAGAAAAAGGCATCTACAGAAATCATACAGCTAACATGACACTTAAGTGAAACATAAACCTCTTTACTCCAAAATTTGGAAACAGGGTAAGTGTGTTTACTCTTACCACTTATATTCAGAATTTTTCTAGAGGTTCTAGCCAGTGCAATAAAGCAAGAAAAAATACATAAAATGCATTACATCAAAAAAGAATTATACCTGCTATTATTTATAAACAACATAATTATAGACATGGCAACTCTACTTGAAACTATAATAACAATAACTGAATTCAGCAAAGTCACAATATGCAAGATCAACATTCTAAAACTCATTTTATTTCTATTTATTATCAGCAAATAATCCAAAAATAAAATTAAAATACTATTTCAAAATGTCAAAAATATCAGCACTTGGGAATAAAAGATAAGAGATTATTGGGCAATGCTCAAAAGCTCTAGTCATAAAAGAAAAAAAATCATAAATTGGACCCCATTAGATACACCAGTCAGCATTATAAAAATGAATAGACAAGCTACAGGTATGGAAAAATATAAACAGTTTATTAAGAGGCCAAACTCATCTATTGTGATTAAAGTCTGAAAGCATTTATTTCTATAAGGGGTAGCAAATGGGTGGAAATAGCATAAGGAAACATTCTGGGGATGATGAAAATGTTCTGTATTTTGTAAATGTTGCTGAAGTGTGTACAATAATCAGAAGTCATTGACTAGTGGATGAGAAGGAAAATTACATGCTGCTGAATCCATCTATATGCATTTTGTTTTTGTTAATTATACCTTAAATTTAAAAAGAATAGAAATTTAAAAAAAAACATTAAAAATTTTTACCAAGCGAAATTCTTCTTGCCTGGGTGGAGAACTCAACAATAAGCACACAAAGAGAGAGAAAGGAGGAAATGGTTTTATGGAATGGAAATTAAATGAATGACTATGGATTAGGCAGAAGAATTGTGATCTCGGCATTTTGGATCTACTGCAGAGTTAATCACCTTTTGGTCTGAAAAAAAGGGAAAGTCTCCAGAGAAAAGAATTTTCTACTAAGAAATGCGCATTGATCAAAATTCTTTCCCAGCAACTCAATCCAGGTATTGTTAAAATGCATGATTCATTATTTTGACATGTAAATGTCATAACTATCTTTGATCTTTTTCCTTGGGGATACCTTGCCTAAATGTGATGATAGAGTGGTAGAAAGTGAGGGGGAGTAGTAGGTGAGCAAGAATCTCTTTTCCTGGATCTCTCTATTCTCACACAAAAAGTATATATACTTAGCTCCACTCACATGAACCCCAAGCCTCACTGAGACTATGAAAATCCTAGACAGAATTCAGACACTGCGGGGCCATTGTCCTGCTTTCTGAAATATAGTGCTGCTACCTTTCCTCTGTGCTAAGTGGCTCTCTGAGTAGAGGTGGCAATTCCTGCACACATGCACGTTCCCACTTCTTTTCTCTCATCACATAAACCAGCAGACAATCAGATGGCATTTCCATGACTACAATGGGCTCCTAAGAGATCCAGTTATTCCTGCTATTTAGCTAATCAATCATGTCATCCTATGGTTACTGGAAGGGTGTTGGCCAAGATGATCAGCCATGTCCCCTGCAATAAACTCAATGGGAAAGCAATAGGAATTCTTCAGTTACAAAAGGAGTCCTATCTCCCCATCACTTCAATTCATCCTTGTAAAAGTTGCAGAATGGCCTTATATCTTCCTTTGAGCTTTCGATGCTATGCCTGGAATGGAGATGTTCCACTGCTAGATTAATGCCTGCAATGTATACTCTACATACCTTAGTGTATAACTTAAAATAGCAGGTAGGTGAAAAATAGCTGTAATAAGTTACTTTCTGGTGATTCCTCTGAAATTCTTTTTTGGAGGGGCTCTCAATCACAAATGCTAACCTTTAGTAAACGTGGAAACTGAGGCCAAGATTCCTTTGAATTACAGAGCCTGAAAGAGTAGTTGTAATCAGAATTCTAGTCTTCTTTGTGAACTATGAACATTCCTTACACACAAAGATGGATTTAGCAGCATGTAATTTTCCTTCTCATCCACTAAATGTGAGACTGAATTAGAGTTTACCTAGAGGAATCTAATTTGTAGTTTTGAAAATAAGCAAAAAGCTGTTAGACTGCAATGTTGATATTCTGATCACATTACATATGCATAAGAAGATAGTATCAAGCAAAGCTTTATTTACGTTTCTTAAGCGTTTTTTTTTTTTCATTTTGTGTAAACTTAATGAGTGGTGCTGTTAAGGAATATGTGTATCCCTCTTTGTGTAATGGATTAAGTGTGAGTCCTGTTAAACACAAGGCCATAAATCAGACTGTGTTCTCTATGCCTAATTAAGGGTTTAAAGGGGGAAAGGTAAATTCTTGAATGAAGGGCTCCAGTCAGAAACTGAGTTTGTTATTTCACAAAGGAAGTACACAGATAAAGCCGAAAAAAAGAGCAATTTAAGAAAGCGAAAAAGAGGAAACTATTTTTGTCATTTTATTTGATTTCTTCTCAGTTATGAGAATGTTTTAGAATCTGGTTATTTTCTCCAGAGTTTTGATGCTAAAAGGTCTGGATATTATATGAAAATTTTACTTTTTTTAATTAGTGCACTGAAATGTAATAGTAATACAAATTGACCAGAGAATTAAAACATGAGCAGTCTTAAAAGTTGATCATTTAGCTCTAATCAACTAAAACAAGAAAACTATATGCTTTGGCAATGCAAATAAGATCAGCTACAGAAAATGTTCTGAAAAAAAATGTACATGATTTTTTCCTTTTTACCTATATATCTCTATAATTATAGTACACTGAAATCTTAAAATAGTGAACTATGGTAGAATTCAAATGAAAAACAAAGTAATCACAGTTAATCCACTCGTTTTCTAGAGGAAGAATTGTCACAAGTTTGGATAGAATTAGTCTCAGATAATATTATTAAAGCACTTGTCTATGTTCTTAGAGTGCAGCTAATGTTTATATTCATAGTGTAAACTGACTTTAAGTGAATATATTGAGAGCGTTAAAAAGTGAGTTGCATAGGGTATGTAAGAATAGAATAGAGAGAAAAGGTCAAAATTTATTAGCAATTAGAAGCTTCACTCAGTAATATCTGACTATACATAATAAGCACTGACATGTGGCTTTATTTCACTTCACTTTGTATGACTCCTGAACTGAACTGCTCAGCGAAATATAGAAAAGGGGAGAAGCCCCTGAAACATTTAGTTATTAGGAGGGGGAAAAAAGGAAATATATCTCGATTGGCTGGACTTTCACTGTATTTATAATGAAAGGATTACATAACTAAAATTCAAATATTTATCTTTTATTCAGTAAATATTTATTGTAGCCTAAGATGATGACAAGTAATTTGCTGAGTGCTGGAAACTCAGTGAACTCAGTACTGGATAAAGGAGACAAGGTGAGAATCTTTATGGAAATTCCTAATTGATCAGGAAAAAAAAGAATATTTAATTTCTTATTTGTAGAATTCAGAGGTCTTCAGTTCATGCATAATAAATGTTTCAGAAATAAAACTCATGTTGCATGGTCATGAAAACCACCTAAGACTTCTTCCATCTCCCCTGCAACCCTTGCCTTCATTCCCTCCCCTCAATTTTTATTACTCCCTCCTCACCCCACCTTCTGCTCTGTGTTGTGCCTGCTGGTAGGCATGTATGGGGGAGGGGTGGAAGAGATTTCCATTCATTCCAGACTTCCGCATGCAATGGGTGTGTGAGATGGCAATAAAAGCAATCCCAGGCCCTCATTCCTGCCTACACTTTCCCATATTTGGTCAACACTTTGATTATGTTTTCTGACTGACAGTCACCACACAACAACCCCTGTCTTCAAATTCTTGTCTCTCTTTTCTTGGCATTGGAATTTTCAATGAATGTTAACCCTTTTCCAGGATACCACCACCTCTATTTTGTCTTATATTAATTGACATTTATACTGTTTGGGTTTGATCTGTATTGAGTGTTTATCAATTGTTAAACATCTTGTAATCTAAAACAAAATAACACTGCAGGAAATGAAAAGATCTGCTGGTATTGATGAAAGGAAGCATGCACAACAGGAGTTTGAATTGTTGGATTCCAAGCTTAAATTCAGAAATGAAAGAAAGCAAGCAGGGGAATTCAGAGAGGGGGCTGTTTGTTACATGCCATTTGAACCCTGGCGCTGTCCCCATCGCTGTGTAATTGGGTTGGGGATCTCAGAAAAGGAAGTGTAGGGTAGTTTAAACTGAAACCTGTGCTCCTCGAGTTATTCCTCTCTCCTCATTCAAAGGAGGGATTCTTGAAATACATGTGATCTTATATGAAAGTTAAACAAATGTTAGCAGCACCTGGTACGTCTCACCTATCTAAGTTAAATATTTTCCTAGTCCTAAATTGTTCTCACTTTCACTGCACTCATATTGGAAAAGCATCTCTTCATTCTTACAAATTTGAATGTTCAAATTCTACCATCTTTCAAATCCCATTTCAAAGGACACCTCTTTCTTAAAGCCTTCTTTCAATCTCTGAAGTAGGGTTATTTCTCTTATTTCACATAATTCGACTTGTGTATTTCTTGTGACAGTCGTCACTTTCTACCTCTTTTAAAAAAGATATTCATGTAATTTACCAAACTATAAAAATCTATAATTGAGTCATATAGTTCCTCCTTCCACCACAAACATTTATTGAGATTGAGTGAGTCATAAGGGAAAGTATGACCGAATGTACATAAATACATGTAGAAGACAAGAGTACAACAACAGCAACGGCTTTTCTGGAATGATGGCCTATCTTTATTCTGGTGCTCTGTAAACTATATGTTATATTGGCATAGAATATTTAATAAGTCTTTAATCAAATTTACCAGCTAAGGACTATTTATACTCAAATGCTGCAAAATAGGGGTAGATTCTAAGAGTCAGTTCCTAATATTG
Source organism: Mormoops blainvillei (assembly GCA_004026545.1). Taxonomy (NCBI): domain Eukaryota; kingdom Metazoa; phylum Chordata; class Mammalia; order Chiroptera; family Mormoopidae; genus Mormoops; species Mormoops blainvillei. Next base: position 118,617 of record PVJD01002820.1, on the reverse strand, counting down.
ATTATTTATACTTGGATTACTGTCAAAGAATGGGTGCATAATGATTGCTTTTTACTTTAGTTAAAAAAAAAACAAAGAATTTACATCTGTTTAAGTGAGACGATATATTTTCTCCTCTTTAATACAAAGTTACTATAGAATAATAAATTACTGCAAAGCAACTAAATATGTATCTCTTCCTTTAGCTCGCTTCAAAACTTCTTATTAAGCACTATTTCACAGAAAATAACAAATTATGTTATGGTCTGATTGCTTAAAATAGCTCTTTCTGAATAGAGAATATTAGAATGAGAATACTTTGAAAATATATGCATTACTTTAGCCATAAAGATAATTCTTGAAAATAAAAGCAGATGTGAATGTGAATCAAAATTTAATATATTTGAAATGTAAAGTAAAAATATAATACACCTGGATAGAGTTATGCAAATTGCATATGTAAATTTTTTCCCTAGGGATAACTTTAGTGTGTTCTTCAGATTCACTTTTGAAAAATGAAAGAAGAGTGGAGATAATCTTTTGATAATTCCTTAAACTGATACATAGCTTTCCCTTATTCTAATGAATTAATAAAGCAAATATTTTAAAGAATCAACATAACCAGCTCTTTATGATTATGAACTGCTTCTCCTTAAATTTTGGTAATCAAACATTTTTATTACTTCAGTCATTTGACTGTATTCTCAAAGGAGTCACCTTACTGTAATTGTTCTCATTCTTAGACATATGTCTTTGCATTAGATGTAGATGTTCACTTCAAGTTGGGAGTATTTATTTTTAAGTATTGCCGTTTAGAATAGAAAGAACATAGGATTAAGAGTCAAAAGATTGGGGATTGGTTCTTAACAGTGATTTATGAGGAGACCTTGAATATAATGTAATGTTTTAAGCTCTATTTCCTCATTTGTGCAGTAGAGCAGAAATATGTTTCACAGCGATGTTTTGAGGATCACATGAGATTATATAAAAAAACAGTACTATTTACATACCATTATTTATATATTCAGGAAATAACCTTACATAAATAATCCAGTATGAGTGCCCTTTTTGTTTTTTAGAGACTCAAGACAAATACACATATAATTACTGTGTGGGTCATAGAGCCACTTCTTTCTTTGTTTAGCAATAACTTTATTGACCTACACAATTCACCAGCAGCCTAAGAAGTTGGAAAGGTTACAGTAAACTTTCAAGTCTTCACATACTTTTTTCCCCCCAGTAGTTCGCTAACAAGGCTAACAATTCAACTCTTCGTGCATCCCAAACCTGGCAATTATAAATAATTTTAAAAATAAGCAAGCGTTAGCTGTGCAGCTGTTTACATATACAGTATGTTTTACGCTGATGACTGTACGCAATTTGAAAATAACTGGTGCAGAGACACGGGATGGCATTGATCCACTGCCACAGCTCTTTGGTCTTTCATTGTTAAAGATAATATAGGTGGCTGAACGTTGTGTCAAGTTATGCCTTCAGTATTAGCTCCGTAAAAGAAGACACTGGTTTTGTACCTTTTCGACAAGACTCTGGGAATCCACCCAGCCAAGCAGAAAAGGGTTAAAGGAGTCCAGCAGAAGGGGTGTACGGAATGTGTGTTCGAGAGAGAGCCTGTGAGTGTGTGAGTGTGAGCGCTCAGGACAGAGGCATCGAGTTGCGGAGCTGACCCGTTCACAAGTTCCAAAGACCACCACGTCCGCGGTTTTCGGCCCTAGCGGGGCTGGGGACACCCTGCCCGCGCCCAGCAGGCAGCGCCCGGTGGTTTTAACGGGGTTGGGTTGGAAGGAGAGGGGTCTCGCGAGTGTTTCAGGGCGTGGCCGGAGTGGGGGGCGCGCGGCGAGTGTGCGCGAGTGTGCGCGCGCGAGAGGGGGAGTGTGAGCGCGGCGAGTGTGAGCGCGGCGAGTGTGAGCGCGGCGAGTGTGAGCGCGGCGAGTGTGAGCGCGGCGAGTGTGAGCGCGGCGAGTGTGCGGCCGCGTCGCCATTCCCCGTGACGTCAGAGTGTATTGTTGTGAGCCGGGCCGAACGGAGCATCCCCCGAGCTGTCACCGCGGCGGCCGCGGCGGCGGCGCAGTGCGAGCCCCGCACGAGCGAGCCCGGCCGGCGTCGCCCCCGCCCCTGTCCACGGCCCCGCCGCCGTCGCCCCCGCCCCCGGCCCGCCCGCCGCGCGCCGCCGCCGCCCGCGAGCCCCCACCCACCTACCCCACCCCCTCACTCCATCCCTCCCACCCGCCGCCGCCGCCGCCGCCCGCGCGCCTCCCCCCGCGGAGCGAGTGCGGGTCACCGGGTCACTGGGTCATTGTCTCCGCGCCCGAACCCCGAGCACCCCGTGGAATCCCCCACGTCATCATCAGAACCATCAATGAGATGCAAACATGAAAGACAAGAGGAAGAAGAAGGACCGCACCTGGGCCGAGGCTGCCCGCCTGGTACGTACCGCCCCCCGCCCGCCGCCCGCGCGTCCCGCCGGCCCCGCCGCTCGCCCCGCTCCGGCCCGCGACAGGGAAGACGGCCACTTCCAGCCGGAGCCGCCGCCCGCTCGCCGGGCTCCTGCTCTTTGTTATTCTGCGGGAGTGGGCTCGCCCAGGGGCCCCCGTGTGTATGCGTGCGCGCGCGGACGGGCGCAGCGATTATCTCGGGGAGCCCCGCGCCTGCCGCGCCCGGGACCGCCTGGGACATTTCTCCCGGTACTTCGCTGTCGGGGCTCGGCTGTGACTTCTCCACGGGTGAATTTCCGAGCGCTTGGCCCCGCTCGACTTCCCTCTCTGCCGCTCCGGAGACCTTTGTGTGGCAATTACCACTCCCTCCCGGCCCCTCCACCCCCCGGAATTTCATCAATAACTCTCAGTGCACGGTCTGTGTGTGTGTTTGGCGTTTGTGAGTTCATACATTTTACACGTGCATGCACGGTGTGTGTCCGACACGGACTTGTGGGGAGTGGGCATGTGGGTTAGGTCGTTGCGTTTCTGTGTATCGTGTCGTGTGTGTTATGTATGCACACTGATACGTGCATGTTTTGTGTTGATCAAGTTCGTTTGTGTTTGTAGGTATTGTGCTCTGCTCGATGTTTGTGTATACATTCTGTGCACGTGTGTGCAATTTGTGAGTGTGTGTCGGTGTGTGTGTGTGTTTGGTGAAGTTGGGTCGGTGTCATTTGTAGCGGGAGGTTATTAAGAGTGTACAGCTAGGTATGTTTTACTGCTGGCTTCCTGGGCGGTGTTACTTGGCTGCTTTTCCTTTTCTTTAACCTTTCGGAGCTTACGTTTTAATCATCGAAAGAATGTCTCTATAGAAATGCTGGTTGGCAGAGGGGCGTCGGCGTCTTTGGTTTGATGCATGTGTATGTGTGGCTTTTTCTTTTCTTTTCTTCTTCTTTTAAAGGACAGCTGTAAATGGGTTTTTTAAAGGATATTTCAGTACAGTGTGTCTCACGGGAATGCAAGGCATTACATTTGAAGCTCAGCCTTTCGGGGTTTTGGCTGCATAAATTAATATTTATTCACCAACTTACTATCTGTTATAAATTGGCCAAAAGAAAGCAGACTGCATGCAGCAGGGATAGGGGCGTGTGGGGAGAGACCCCAGGACATTTTGTTGGGTTGGCTTTGTAAAGGTTGTTTTTACCATAACTGTGGTCTATTTTTTTTTATGGTTTTGAATAACTACATCATGCTCAAGGAGAACATTTGTCAAAAGTAATTATCCGAGTTTGGTTGAAGGGCCTTACTGGTATGTCTCTGGATTCTAGCAAAGGGTTTCAGATAATTGGTCCTTTTTAATTGCAATCTAGTTATTGGTAGCGCAACTGGCCAGGCCCCTTTACTTCATCTCTTAATTTGTGGTAGTGTATGTTACGATTTCTTCCCTTATCTATAATCGTATTAATCACTAAATCACTCACTCTCTGTGGATGAATGGGCAGGTGATAGTCATTCTCTAATGAACCGAGTCTGGGAGAAGAAACTTATTTGTGAAGAATATGTGAAAAGTAAGCAGTAAGTGTTAAGTAGATGCCAGATTGATGTTATCACTGAATTTTTGCTAGAGCAGAGTACATTACTTATTGTTTGCTCAGCCATTAATTCAGAATTGTGTGGGGGAGTGCAAAGCTTCTGAAAATGTATTATTCAGGTTCCTTGGAGTGGCAATCAAGTATTATTATAAAGCTTCTGTGTGTGTATTTTAAACAAGTGAACAATGTGTCGATTTATAAATATTTTTAAATCATGAGTCATGAATTAGCCATATCTGCCTGCAGAGAATTATTTAATAACATTATTCTGATGGAATTTAAAGCTAACCATTTGTATTCAATCAGTATATACTACTCTCCTTCAAAGTATTATGCTTTATTTGATCTAATCATAATGTATCTGTATTGACAAATCTTGGAATAGATTTCTGAGCCACGGTTTTTTGTTAAAAGTTGAATTTTTCTCTGGCAAAGTCCATTGATTGGAAAAGACACACTAGGAATCATCAACACAAAAGAATTAATGATAGACCAGATGTCTCTATTTTAACCAGACATATTGAACTAGTAGTTATGGTAATTTTTCAATTTGGTTCAAGTTATTTTTCCCCTGGTAGTTGTACAAATGTGTATGTATTCAAAATGTTACAGTCAAAATAAAATACTGAATAAAATAGCAAGTAATGGTACTAGGAATATCTTTTTTAGAAATTTGTGGTTTGTAAAAGTGACTTTCAATAATTCTTAACTTACTTGATGAATAAAAGAGAAAAGGATCTGTCTGGATAATAGTGACATTTTTTCATGCTTTCTTTATGATTACATGAATGCATAGAGACTTAAAATCTCCTCCAAACTTACATGAAAAATATTTTTACTCTTATAATTGGTAATGTTAACTTATACTCAGTGAAAAAAGGAATGCTTTTTTTCCTTAGCGTTTCTGTGGTACAAATACTATCATTACATATTTTATACTGTCCCTTGCTGTGCTTGTTGTTGTTAAGGACTTTTACCCTTTCTTCATCAAATGTTAAACCAAATGTCTGATTTTAAAAGTAAATACTAAGGGTGGACTGAAAATATACAACTCAGTATGTGGTTCATGCAATATGTAAACTCAAGAGAGACTATCCAAATTAACATAAAGAATAACCTTCCAATCCATACAGTACGCATTACATACACTGGAATGTGTGTGAGAGAGAGTGATTATCTTAAAGGAGAAGATATCACGGGGGAGGAAACGCAAAATAGATTTTTTGAACTGTGACCAAAAGCTATGTTTAATTAAATGTTTTTTATTCATTTTTAAGAAAAATATGTATGGTAGAACAAATCTTTCCAGAGTAACTAAGAACTTCCAGTCAACAACAGAATTTTGTTTTTTGTTTTGTTTTGTATTTTCCTTTGTGAGAAAAGTATATGGTCTCCAGATCTATAAACTCTTGAGTGGCAACTCAGGGATTTTGTTTTAGGTAGAGATGCAGCTATCAAACTCTACCAGTTTTCTACAGAAGTATGTAATGTTTGTATGTGGTGGGCTTTCTTAGTTTAGGAAAGAAGGAATGGTGGTATACTTTCCCTGTATTTTCAGGAATGCAGTGATTATTAACAGGCTGCCATTTTAAAACAATAATACCACATCTTTTTTTTTTTCTTTTTTTTTCCCTGCCTTGCATCAGTTGCAGAAATTTCAGCCTTCAGCCTCCTCCCCTCCCCCTCGGCTTTCTGCAGTTGTGGTTGTTACTTTACGCATTGCCATTTAATATGGAGTCTGCTCCCAAACCAGATGCATTTTCATCTGTTTTATCTGCTCTTCTAAGGTTGTAGAGTCTCAGAGGATCCCATAATCACATGGAAGTATCTTCTGTCTTAATATTTGTAGACCACAATGAGAATAAAAATCAAAACCATAACTCATGTGGAGCTGGGGCTTTGACTTTAATCTTTTTGACTTTTATCTCAAGTCTTCACTCTGTTACTATAAATACAGTTTAAACCATTGTGAAAGGATCTTCATGCTTCTTTGTAAAAAGAGGGGATTTGACAGGACTTTGTTTTACTGCACTAAGGGGTTTCTTTGTTACTGGCTTAACACAGAACATACTGTTATTTATATATTTATTCTAGGTTAATTCTTTTTTTTTTTTTTGACATGCAAAAATGTTGTTGCTTTGAGAAGTACTTTTTTGATAGTTTCACCACTTTGTTCTATAGGGAATGCTGCTGTTAAGATAATGGTTCAATGTATTAATTTGTTCCCTGAGTTTCCTTCCATTTGTTTCATTCCTTACAATCTTTGTTTAGTCTCACTGGCACCTGAAAATAAATCTTAACAGTCTTCAGTAGCTTTATACTTGGTAACATGGCTGATTTATTTGCTCATAGTTTAGATACATTCACATAGATAATGAATATCAGTGGGTTTTTTGTTGTTGTTGTTAGTTCAAGGTGACCTTTGGAAAAATATTTTAAATGGCAAATTTGTCTCATTGTTGTGAGAAAACAGGCACATATTTCCTTATGCCATAGCAGGGTTACTGAAGGTTTTAAAGAAATTGAAATCTTGTAAATCATATTGTATTAAAAATTAAGTAGAGGGTTTATTCATTAAAGGAAATCTGTGTGAATCTTTTGCATGGTGAAGATTCATAATGTATTATATTCTAAATAAACTATTAGGTAATAAAGCTGAATGATATTGGTAACTGTTAAAATAGAAAACAGCCCATAATTGTTAATTTACTGGTTGCTGGGCCTCTTGTCTTTGTGTTTTAGAAATAAGCATAATTTTTCAGGAATGATGAACATGGGGATGGTGGAGAGAGCATTGGTGCTGCTTTTGGCATTTTTCACTGTGCTCATGGTGCTTTGATTTTAGGTAATGACCAGGCTGTAATAGTTGAGGACGTTTTGACTTGTGATTTGGGGTAAGCCCCGAAGGTGCACAAGAGCATAATTGTGACAGCACTCATTGGCTTACAAGCCTAGCTAATGTAGTTGGCAAATGGAGTTTTATTTTCAACTGCTTACATTTCAGTTGTTTTGATTCAGCCGTTTTCTGTGATCTACACATAGCATCATCTCTTTATGTCTGATTCTCATCATCTCTTCTTTCAGATATGGAACCTAAATTTTCATTTTGCAATTTAAAAGATGGAAGAGTTAGCAATCTCCATTTTTTTAAAATGAGTTTCAGGTTGAAAAATGCGTTTGGAATAATGAGAAATATGAATTTAGGTCTAGTGTTTAGATTGTTAATTTTTTATTCCCTGCTGACATGAAGGGAATTTTAAGAATTGTCTTAAGTTTGTCTCTTCTGCGACAAACTCTTTGGTAGCAGATGATTCCTTGGATGTCAGAAATTGACTCTTTTCTTGACAAACTCTAGCTTTTGGACTTGTAGAGTTAAACCTGTAAAGGAATTTCACTACAGAAAAGCTAACTTGTAAAGTAATTAAATTTAATATTTAATAATGTAATATTTTCAGTGCCTTACTGCAATGTATTGAAAATGTGAAATATGGTCCTTAAACATTTTGAGGGCTCCAACATGTACAGTTTAAATGCTGGGGAGGATACAAAGTTATGTCTTCAAGGAGTGTAGAGTTCAGTAGAGAAGACAAGAAGAACTGGAGAATGACTGAGCAGACACCATCTGTAGGTGTCACATGAATGATCAGGCAGGTGCCAGTTTACAGATTTACAGAAGGGAGAAGCAATGTGGTATAGAGTGATTGTAGAAGGCTTAGTGGATTAGATAAAACTTGGTTTGTCCCTGAAATATGAGTAACATTAGACAGGTAACAAGAGGAAAACCTGAGAAAACTGCATGAATAAAGGAAAGAGGATGGGCTCAGGGGCCAATGAACAGATGAGTTGAAAATTATTTTTGGGAGAGGGCTTTGAGGGTCATTTTTTAAGGCAGTTGGTCTTTGTAAATTGTAGCCTGGGGCTGGTGAGGTAGGTGGTAGTAGAAGGAGAATTTTTTTTTTTTAAGCCACAAAACAACATCACTGTCGCTTATACAGAGGGGACACCAGTGGTCTTGGGGTGTCTCTGAATGCTTCCATTACTTGGTAATAAAGAACCTGAAAACCAAATTGATGTAAGGAATATTTTATTTTAAATGACACCACTTTATTCTGTCCCATATCCTTTGCCCAACGAGGCAAAGTAAACATCAGTAAGCAATACACATTTGTAGAAAACATACACAGAGCACTTTGTTTCCTAAAATACTCTCTTGAGATCAGTAGGGAGCTGGGGTTATCTCAGTAACTTGGTCTCTGAGCGTGGTTTAATGATGTGCCCGATACCATCACTCTCTCTGTAAGGAGCAGAGCTGGTCCAGGGTCTTTTAAAAATTCTGTGCTGTCTTTCTGATTTTTAAAAATAATACAGGCGTTTTAACAGTTGTGAATTTAACTGATTTGCTGTATAGGGAATCCAAGCCTGCATCAGACTTTTCATTTTTCACTTTCTCTTTTTTAATCATCAGAAGTCTGCATGAGGTGGTTGTTGTTGTTGTTGTTGTTGTTGTTAATTGATAATTTTAGATCCCCCCCAGAGGTTGTCAGTAGCGGATTCTGGCCCCTTCCTGATAGGGCTGGGAGGAGGGGCATCTGTATAGAACCACTTTCAGCTATTTGCCAGCACTGAGTGCCTTGATTGTTCTGCTTTTGTCCCTGCACAGTTGGTAGCTGGGGAAAATCTAGCCCTGACTGAAACTTTCCCTGAAGAGCCCCTGGGGAACAAATAGAAACATTATATGATTAGCCACATTGTTTTCATTATTATACAAATCTACATAAAAGGGTAGCAATTAACAGCTTTATCAGCCTGAACTTAGACACCTACCTCTCCTCTTCCCTCAACATTCCCACTTGAAGTGGTAACAATTAACTGTTGCTGGTTTTAATGTCAGGAACTGACAACACTAAATCGGGAATAGGCACTTCTCCAGGTTGATTGACACATAGCCCTCTGACACATTCTTATGTAGTTTTAAGGCAAATTCATGCCCTGGGGTTAGAGCCAAAGGGCTCGTCAGAACGTTGACTTTAATAGCTGAAATATATAACTTAAATGACATCCAAGACCTTAGCTTTGGTGGAAACTTTTAGAACTTGAGGAATTTTCCAAGGCTATGCAATTTATAGTTAGTGGACAAGCTTAGAAATAATAAGATTATTTCTAAATATGTAGATATATAATTTACTATAATGATAGTTATTTCCCTTGGTTTATTTTGCATAGCTTTAGCATAAATTAGCCTATGAAAAACTAGATAATGATTTCTAAATAATCCCGCAATTGGTATTTTTTGGCAAGTATTCCATTTTCTTTAGTTATGCAATAGTTAATTTTTGAACATATCAATATTATCTGTGACTTGAAATAAAAAAGGAATAGAATTGACCCTCTTCAACTTATTCAGAAGACAGATGACATTTCTAGGATTTTGTTAACTACAATGTGCTAGAACCCATTTTAATAATTTCAAGGAGCTAGAAATTGAGATTGGATTTTGAAGGCTTGTTTTCCAGCTCAGTAATAGAGAAGACATGGTGTTGTGTGGGTGTTGTTTATTGTTTGTGGTTGTTTTTTTAATGTCAAAAATTAATGACTGCATATATAATTGTGCATATATCAAAACCTTGTTGACATGGTTATGGAAGTAAGCTGTTATCTGGAACATCAGAATTCTATATTACTCTTCAGCCCACCTCACCTACTGCCCCTTCCCCCGCCATGCACACACAACAGGTAATCTCTTATTTTAAAACATGGTTATGACAAAATCTTCTTCCTTTAAAATATGTGCTGTAATTCTTCAAGACCTTGCTGTTAGAAATGGTCTTTTCTAAATCTTTTCTGTTTAGTTTAGTTTCTTATCTTTTTAAAATCAATCCTAGAAATTCAATTAAAACATTTCAAATCAAACTTCTTTTATATTCTTCTTGTTCTTTTCCCATCACTCTTCTTACCCGTTCCTGCCTGCTTGAGGGTTCCTTCTTCTCTCAGCTTCCCCTTTGGTGCTGATTTGTCTCAGAATTCTGCCCACCCCTCTCCTTTTTATTTTATCGTGCCCCCTACTGTAGCAGCCTCATCCACCCAGTGGCATTTCTCCCATAATGAGGACTCCAGTCTTGATCATTTCCCTAAATATATTAACCATTGCTATTGTTTATCTTTATATACTATGGATATTTCAAATGGAACTCATCCAATTCAGTTAAACAGCTATTGCATACCTCCCGCAAATGTGCTATGCATTGGGCACAGCAAGAGGAATGTGTCAGCATTCCTGTTCGGGAGGGACTTATCTGTAGAAAGTGGTAAATTCTGTCTTCTAAATATAGTTCACATTTACCTCTTTCTGTTTTCATTCACTATATTTTACATAATCTTGACCTTCTCACTAATTTTTACCTCTAATCTCTTCCAAATCTTGCTTACTAACCTGTATTTATCTTCCCAGGAGAGATCTGATCATACTGAATCCTTACCCTGCTTAAAAACTTTTGTGATTAATTAATTACCTGTAAGTTAAAGTCCAACAGGTCACAGGAAGCTCTTTTCAATATTGGCAACACCTTTTTAAAGTGGTGTATGATTGTTTTCACTAATTATATGCAGAATTTAGTGTGGTCTGTCCTTATGTATAACAACCACCTTCCCATCTTGTAGCAATTTCTATAGCCTTAGATTTATTCTATATCCCTTTAAAACACAACAGAGTAGTCATTTTAACAGCAGTTAATTAAATTTATTAACATTTTGTGAACTTCTATGCTCAATTTTATATTTTGTATCTTACACTCCCCCCCTCCTTTTTTTATTCTAAATTGCCTCCTTTAACAGGTTTTCTTCTAGGTGGGAATCTCTGGGTTCATAAAGTCTGTGTATCTAAAATGTTTTTGTTTTACCTACCCCTTAAAAATCTTTTTTATTAAGCTTTTGTGTATTGAGTTAATTATGGACTCACATGAAGTTCTAAGAATTAATGAAGAAAAGAGTGAGCAAATGGCCAATTTCTCTCTCTGGCATCCATACCCTTTCTCTAAATCCTTCCTATCCTCACAAATTTAATAGTCAAAATTAGATGTGCAAAAGTGGTCAAGAGCAGCCTTTAGGAAGCATTATCCCTCCAAAACGTGGATTATGACTCAGAAAGTCTCTTCACAAAACTTAGCACATCTTTCATTTTAAAAAAGGTGGAGAAACTTTGTAGGAAAGACTAAGAGATCCCACATTGCTTTCACCTTTGAATGATAATTTAGCTAGTTATAAAAGTCTCTTAGTTGACAGTGTTTTATCTTTAGTACTTTGGAAATGTATCTTTATTGCATTATTGCATCAATAGTTGTGATACTTTGTCTGAAATCAGTTTTTTTCTAAGAAGTAATATGCTTTTTTGTATCTGAAAGTTGTTGCATATTATCTTTATCCTTGAAGTTCTGCAGTTTTAATATTCTGTCTTAAATATAGGGTCTGGCAAAAATAAGGCCTCTTTTTTATTTCAGAATCTTTTATTACAAAATCATAAGTGTGTAATCCTGTAACATAACTATATCACACTCAAGCATACCGTATGACATTTTAGGTCAAATGTTCAAATTAAACTATAAACTATTATACCCATATTACTACCCTTCCAGTCATAGGAAGGCGTTACTTCTGCCAGGCCCTGTGTTTATGGGTGGATTTGTCTGTACTCTACTTGGTACCTAGAGTACACTTTTTTCTTTTTAGAGTATACTTGTTACCTTTTTTATGCTTTAAAACTTTTAATCATGCTGGGGTATAGAACTTACTTAGTGTTTTCTATTCCCACCATGTCATGAATTCTTTGAGGTCCCCTAAGAGTTCCTTCAGCATCTTGCACATTTAGCATATCTGGCTTATGGATTGGAAATTATTTAAGAGCAATGCAGAAAGGACTCTCTTAATAATTAGCTGGATACAGCAATGAATGTGTCAGTTTTATCAGTCAGAATTACAAGCAACCGAACACAGTTCTTGCTAACTTGAGTAGAAAAAGAGGTTTTTGGAGGACACAAAGTAGTATACATAATCATCAGGAAGTATCTGAAAAGCAAGGCTGGAAAAATAGGTAGGGATCAGTAGAGCCTGGGAAGCACAAACACATTGACAAAACCATGCTACAAAAAGAGTGTAGTTGGGATGTTGTCATGAGCGCCACTGCCACCACTAATGGTCACCATTGTGACTTAGTGCTGACATGGGATACTGCCATTACTGCCAGTGTATCATGTGACTGTATCATGATCTCCTCTGCCTTTGTATCTTGTGTTCAAGATTGAAATTCGCAGGTAGACGCATCTTATTGTCAGACTCTACCTCCCATGTCTATACCTCAGCAACTAGGGACTGATGAGAAGGTATATACAGCCTCTTAGCACTGTAGCAGAAATTTTTCATTTGCATTTTACAGCAACAATAAAATAAAAAATATTAAAACCAAATACATCATCCCTTCCCCCTCCCACTCCCAGCAAGTCTGTTCCCTCTTTCTTTATCAGTGAAAACCACCACCATCTTCATTAATGCCTTTTTGTATTTTTTCCTTTTATTACATAATTACTAAACTTTGCTGATTTTATCTCCTTTTCTTCAAATCTTCAAATTCTTAAATTTACATCCTATACAGATAGCCATTTGCACTGTAATTTACAATGACACTGGCAGTACATGGAAAAGACTATAGATTAATGATAGACTTGAAAGTCAGGAAGATTTGAGTCTCAATTCTGCCACTTACTATGTGTTTGACCTTGGGCAAATTATTTAACATCTCTCAATTTTAGTTTCAGTGTCTATTAAAGGGGAATAATAACATTGAAGAGTGGTTGGAATATTTAAGTAAGATAATGTGTTTAATGTACTTAGTAGAGTGTCTGACATTAGACATGCTGGTTAATGATAGTGTCTGGTAGTTTCCATCTTCTTGTTAAATTGTTATAGCACCTTTGTAACTGGTTTCACAGACTCTAGACTTGCTTCCACTTGGAATAATTCTCCTTATTGCATCCATAACTACTTCTTTAAAGTTAAAACTGATTTATGATACCCCCTTGAGTTATGACTACAGGTAAAACTGGTCCATGCTAGTCCATGGTACTGAGTCTGAGTTAGTTCCTATAGGAAACAGATGGCACTATCTTAAATAGGTGATTAAAGAAAAGGGCACAGTAAAAGAAAAGAACAAAATATAGCGAGGGAAATCTCAGATATCACCACCAGGAAGCTGTTACTACCCTTAGACTTGAAAGGCCAAGAAGAGCAGAGACCCCCATGATGCAAATGTTGGTGTGCTTGAAGTTGTCCCAGAGGTTGCTTACACTATCTACTTGTTTGTTTTTTTTTTTTTTTTTACTCTTTTTGTTGTTCTGATTGGGCAAAAGTGAGTGGCAAGAAATATTCCAAGTGACGAAAAGCAAGGGCCAACATCCAAGATTACTCTAACTAGCTAAGTTATTGTTTAGAATTGAAGAATATGTAAAGAGCTTCCCAGACAAGAGAGAGCTAAAGGAGTTCATCACCACCAAATCAGTAGTACATGAAATGTTAAATCTTCTTTAAAAAGAATAAAAAAAGATTAAAAATATAAACAATAAAATGGCAATAAAGACATATCTATCAACAACTGAATCTAAAAAACAAAATAAATGAACGAGCAGAACAGAAACAGACTCATAGATACAGGGAACATTTTGATGGTTGCCAGATAGGATAGGGGTTAAGGGGTGGGTGAAAAAGGTGAAGGGATTAAGTAGTACAAATTGGTTGTTATAGAATAGTCATGGTGATGTAAATTACAGCATAGGAAATATAGTCAATAATAGTCTAATACCTATGTATGGTGTCAGATGGGTACAAGATTTATCGGGATGATTTCTTCACAAGTTATCTAATGTCTGATCACTCGTGTGTGTATGCCTGAAACTTATATAATACTGCATGTCAACTGTAATTAATGTTTTCTAATCATTAAAAAAAGACGACTAGCAGGGAGTAGTTTACTGCAATATTGTGAGCTTTGAGTATAGGAAAAGGGTGTGTGATAAGAAACTGTAACTGTAGGTAGTAGAGCATAGCAGTGCTTTGGTGGAAGCATGGATACCAGTACTCGAACCCCTCTCTCCTTCCATTCTCTAATCTCCGGTTGGTGCCTTCTATTGGCTGAGTCCATCCAGAAGCCAGAGGACAGGGGATCTTCATTGAGAACATTTGTAACTTTCAGCCTGCTGAGCTACAGATTTGGGTGGAGAGGGGGTAAAGTGTGAATTTGGAGTCACTAACAGAGAATATACAAAATATCTTTTTTTCCAAAAACATTTTAATATCTTCTCATTACTCTAAGTGTATAGTCACACTTATTTCAGAAACCTTTACGTTTGCCTTTTGCATATTTCCCCAATTTCATTGCTTGACTGTTTTGCCATTGGCATTCTAAACACCAGTCATATAAAAGTACTGTTTGCTCTTTGAATTTATCATACTGTCCCATATTTTGCCTTGACTTTGTACATGTTGTCCCTTCTCTTCATAAAGTCCTCCCTTTCTATCTTTCTCTTCTTTTTATCTGGTAAATTCATACACTTTCTTAAGGTTTCATTGTTCTTTGAGACATTTTTATATATTCCTAAAGCACTTGCAGTTGTGACAATATAATTAGTTATTTACTTATTTATAATCGTTTCCTGAGAGCCTAATGCACTACCTCATGTTAAATTAGTGCTGATTACAGTTGAATGAAGTGAATGAGTCAAAGAAGATTTTTCAGGGGAGCTGCTCTAAGTCTTTAAAAGTTTTCAACAGGTCAGTAGAACTATAAAAATTATGTCTTCATTTATTTATGTGTTGTTGCTGAACTGTCACTGTGCAGCCTAGAGAAGGGATTAATTTCCCAAGAATCAATTGGACAACTGATGGATTTTGTAAGTGTGTCTACTTTCAGTCCACTAGTATCTTTTAATTCTTCATAATAATAATAATTTAGTAGTCATCATGCTTAATGGCACTGAAAAGTATTCAATTTCTGCTACTATGTTAGCAGACGTGTGAATGAAATAAGATACAGACCTTGACCTTTGGGAAATTAATGTAAAAAAATAAAGATATTTCTCTGTAAATTTAAAGTTGTACAGTGCAGGAGAGATTTAATAACCTAAAAGTAATCTTCTATGTTTGATTTTAATAAGGTATAATGATGATCTATAAAGACTTGCTGTTACTTCCAAACCAAGAGGAGAATTATCTAGTGCATTGATTACAACACAGTTGGAAATGTTTGCAAACTAAATAATCGCCTTTATAAATATAAGAAAAATATTTATATGCTTGGTGTCATAGCCTCCTTTTAAGAATGTGATATTCTGATATAATGATAGTATAGTCTTAGTATATCAATTATCATAAAATATTACTATTACTAAAGTAACAATAATTAATAATAATGGATAAGAGCTTATACTTTTTGAGTACTTATATGCCTGACACTATACTAACTTGTTATATGCATTATATTGTTTAATCCTAAAAGCTAACCTAGGAGACATATAATATTATCCAATTTTTTTCAATCAAGAAATTGAGATTTAGTGTGTCTGTTAGCCTAGTTTCTCTCAGTTGCATCTGAAATAAATTTAACTAAAGCTAGTTTAAGCAAGAAGTCTCACATAACTGAAAAATCAAGGATGGACTTCAGTTGTAAGTGGATATAGAGGTTTAGATAATGCCATCAAGATATTTACTTTCTCGCCATCTTTTTTGTTTTCTGTTTTGTTGGGTTTTTTTGTTTGTTTGTTTTTTGCTTGTCTTCATACTGCAGCCAGGGTTCAATCTAAGCCTTGTAGAAGATACAATGATCACTAACACTTTAGATATGCATCCTCCAAGCTTAGCACACCAACGTAAGAGTCTCAGTCTGTCCGTCTACCTACTTATCTACTGACCTGCCTTTCCTCCTCTTCCCTCTCCATCTTTTCATTATTATTATTATTTAATGCCAATCCCAGGAAAGTTTTCACTGTGTCCTACTTGGCTGATACACCCATTCCTCACCAACTGGAGTGGCCAGGATCAGGTAACATGATTGATTGCTACATGAGAATTACAGGAAGCAAAGGAAAATTACACAAAAACATCAATAAGAGGCAGATGGAAAATATTCTGGGAAAACAAATTACAAATGCCATCGATTTTACTGCAGAGAAGGTAAATTAACTTGCTGAGCTAGTAAGTAGTGGAGCAATTGAAACCCATGTCAATTGGGCGCTCAACTTTAGAACTCTAGACCTGAAGCATATTAATGATGATAATTTCTCATACATTCTTTCTGGTGTTATTTTTATGATATTCATTTTACATTTTTAAAATGTTAAAGCCAAGGCATTCATTACAAAAATTCTAAGGATTTTTTGGTCTGTTTTCTATGAAACTTACTTTCCAGACTTGAGTGCTAGAAGTTACAGTGGATGGTTTCTGTTCTTTCCCTCAAAGACCAATTTCTTTCTTTTTAAAAAATTTTTGATATATTGATTTGAGAGAGAGAGAGAGAGAGAGAAATGGAGAGGGTAAGGGGCAGTGGGGAGAGGGAGAAGGGGGTAAGAGAGAGAAAGAGAGACAGACAGACATCTATTCATTGTTCCACCTATTTTTGCATTTATTGGTTGCTCCTTGTATGTGCCTGCCTTGAGGATGGAACTCACAACCGTCATGTATTGGGACGACACACTAACCAACTGAGCTACCTGGCCAGGAGCAGGCCAGTTTCTTTTGAGTTATATATAAATAATTTATACGTAATATTTATAACATAGTTTAACACAGCTTAGGATCTGAATTCACAAAATGTATAATTGTGAATGAGGCTTCCAGGTATTTTCTGGATGCAAGTAAATATTTTTATTCACTATCTGAATGCCAAGTTTTCTTCACAGTGATCCACAGAAGATGTTAGTTTAGTAAAAGAGAGCAAACTTTTCTTATTCATAGTGTAAATCTGCACTCATCTCTTTGAATAGTGTGATAAGATCAGCATAAGACAGTGACTCCTTATTTCATGTAGAATTCTGTGGACATTACAGTTTTATTTCTTTCCCTTCTTGTTTATTCATCTAATGGAATTTCTTTTCTCCTAGAGCTTAAATGAAATAAAGACAGTGCTTTAGAAAATTTTTTCTTCTTCTTATCCCTCTTTTTTTCTCTTTCAGCCTTTTGGAAATTGAACCATACCTTTCGGTTTGGGTGAAGGTGGATGGTACTTAGAGTTGATGTTATTCATGGTTTACTCTAGGCAGTGAGGCTATTGTGTATGAAGGAAAAAAAAAAACCCACCAGGATTTGTAATGAGGAAATGAGGAAAAGGAATAAAGACACTATTAAATGTAGAAAAAAACCCCCGCTTATCTCTGTTTCCATCCTTTCCCCATTTTTTCTTGTATCTGTCTTTTCACTTTTTTAGCTAATGTTATCTTCCCAAACCAAGTCCCAGTAACTAAATAGGAATAGAGATGGACTATCAGTAGGAAAAAAATCAATGAGCAAATACAGATATTGTATTTCCTTTTAATCTTCTAACGACTCTCCTTTTTTTTTTTCTTCCAGAATTCACTTCTCAGTTCAGCCGCATGGTAGGAAGTGCAAGATTCATGAAAGTTAAACAGTTTTCATTTCTTAAAAGTTGCAGTGGAGCATGAGGCCCTTTTTTAATTAGTCCAGTCTTCCCACTCTATCTTTTCATGAAATTTTATCTCTTATTCTTTTGGTGGTAGGTGATGGGAGTAGGCAGCTTTACGGAAAGAGGCAACTTCAAACACATTAAAGGTGTCATCCAGAAAAATGAACAATGAAGAAACAGAGTAGGACTTTAATAAAACTTAGAACATTGTTATATATTTTTTTCTGTGTGTTTGTGCGTATATCTTTAATTGTGTTGGATAGAGTTTACAGAGGAAAAAAGATTGTCTTCTACCAAGGTGTAAAATGCTTTGTGTCTGTCTTTAACGCATGGTTGACTGGGTGTTTTGTTGTAGTCGGTAGGTTGGTGCGCAGTTGGTCCGTTCTCCCTCCTTAGGCTAATGTGGTGGGGAAATGCTTCTTTGACCCCTTGAAGTTAGGCCTTATGATGTGAGCTGTCTTGTTCCCTGTAGACAGTGCGTGATTCACCTTGTTTGTTTCCCGGCTGTGTTGATCACAGAAGCTGGTGACAAGATGGAATTTCAGTCAGCTTGGTTCTTGTTTGGACATATAGATGTGAGTGAGAAGTAAGTGTTTGTTTTAATCCACTGAGATTTCAATGTTGATGTTTACTGTTTTGTATCCCTGCCCATCCAGACAGATAAATTCCATAGAGCAAAACAGATGTTTTTATTCCAGGCCACCTTTTACCTTTGTTTAAGAGACACTAAATGCATAATTACATGTTTAAGAGGTAAGTAAGACAAACAAGGCTAAATCCCTTTTTTTGTCTCCATTACATTAAATTGCCTTGTAAAATCATCCACTGCAGTATTTATGCTTTGATATTTTTAAACCAGTAAATGATAGAGAATTTTCATTACAAGGAAAATTTTTTTATGTTCTATCTCAAGATAATTCTGTTAGTAGTTTTGCCTTATAAAATAATTGCTTTTCCTCCCATCTGTCTATTGAGGAGGAAAGTTTTTTTAACCAGAAAGAGTAGAACAATTATTGTTAACAGGGAATTGAATTCCAAGATAGTTGAAGAGATAGAAAAAGGGCACCTGGACAGTTTAAATGAGTTCAAGTTCCCAAGTCCAGACAAATTGTGTTTCATTGAAAAGGTATGGCCAGATTTCCACACACCATTGAGAAGAGGAAAGCAGACACTGTAATAACACCTCTTTCCCTCCATCCCTCCCTCTCTTCCTCCCTCCCTTCCTTCCTCCCTCCCTCCCCCGCCTGTCTGTCTCTCTGGCTTGCCTAGAGGAGTGCCGGTAGAGAGGAACACCCCCAATAAGGGATAATATTTCCCAGTCTGTCTCCAAGGCTCCTGTCTACATTTCCCTTCCATTGAGAGCAAAGTGACCCTCAGGCTATTTCCCACCAGTTTCCACTCCTTCTCTACCTACAGCATAAAGAAACTCCTGACAGCCGAGAGCCTCCCCCTTGAGCTCTACCCCTTCATGTAGGAAAAGGGGAAAAAATGAAGAAAACTTGTCTTGAAAGCCTGCAGACTTTCATACCACAATGAATGTGTTGACCATATGCCTCTTAAACCAGATGAAGAGTGTTTGTCCAGCCCTTCAGCTCACTAGTTTGCAGCCATATCTGCTCCACGCTCTAGAGCAAAACCTCAAAAATGGATTTCCTAGAATTTTCTATCAATCTTTTGCACAAATGGGGGTGGAGTTATCAATGCATGATCCTTTCTATGTTAGATTATATTTTTCATTATGATATAATGTATCTGCTGGAGACATTTATTTTCAGTGAATTCCTTCATGATTTTTTGGCTTTTATATGGGTGTGTAGGTACAATCAATGATTGTTATAGGTAAGGCTGCCACTGAATTGCTAGAGTCACAGGACATATCTTCCCTTTTTAATTCCCAGTAATATGGAGATGATATATGTTACATTTATATCCCCTTTGCACAAGGATCCCTACAGAATATTCCAATGTTTGTTCTCCCATATGTTCTCTACACCTGATGGTAGGTGTAGTTATCTCTTAAAACCTCAATGTCAAGGTAGTTAGTAGAACCCTCGAAGCTTTTCCTACACACAGCTTTCATGGGGAGGATTCGATTGCTGTGGGCCTAGTGCCTATTGCCTGTAGCTGAGTGAACCTAAGAGAAAAACATCTGGCCTAGTTTATCTTCAGGCATAATTTAATAATGCTGCATGGCAACCTCTGGCAAAAAATATAAGTAAGACTTTATGTAAGTGCTAATTTAGAGTTGGCTAATAGGTAACTGTTATTTGTTTTTCTTTCAAAGGGATAGATATTTCGAGAGCTAATAATTTTTCTTCATTCTGACATCGAAACATAGCATTACAGTATAATGAGCTTCTAGGCTGGTTGTATGCGGAACTCCACCTGTAAATTCAGGGGTGAGGAAGGCTAGAAAGCAGTAGGGACTACCTGATTTCATAATGAACTTTCGTTGGCAAAGGTAAGTTTTAATTGTTGCATTGCCTCCTTAAAGAGACTCAGCCCATATTTCATATCAACAAATATTGGCTGATTGAAACCAGTTCTCTTTGCTTTGTGCCCTGATAAAAATGACCTTCATTCCTCTAGCACATACCTGAAGAAACAGGACCAAAGAGCGGGGGAAAGATGGAGGGGGTTGGAAAGCTTGGCTAATACTAAGGTATATATCTAAGTATATCAAGTAGAATAGAAAAGTAATTGCCTGCAAGAATGTATTTAGCATAAATCTTGATATAGATACTTTAATACTATCTTATTATTTGAGTATCGTGAAACTGGTGGGAGATCTTTTACTTGGTTTTTAGTATAAACAGTTATGGTAGATTTTTATGCATGACTCCAATTAGAAACAAGGGAGCACATTATCCCATAAGTCTTTGGGCCTATAAGGCTTCCCAGTCATATTGCTAAAATATTAAGATACCTGATCCATATCTACAGACACACATATATTTTAATGTTGGTCCTCTTTTTGAAGACTGGGATTCAAAAATGTTTTTCTTATTAAACTTGAGCTCTAGATAAAGACCTCTAAACTGCCAGAATTATTTATAGCTTTACCTGGTGAGTTCCTAATTTTATACAATATTTAATTTTTTAACTACTGTCTCTGGATGAGGCAATGTGAACATTTGACAAAGGGCTGACAATCTGCATTCCCAAATTTTCTTTCATTAAGAACTCAGCTTGCCAATGACACAAAAGTAAATTTTACCAATAACTACTCTTCTCTTCATCTTCTAAAGGAATCAGAGTTTAACATCAGACTTAGAAATATCATTTATTTGGCCCTGGCTGGTGTCGCTCAGTGGTCTGATTACAGGCCCATGAACCAGAAGGTTGCTGGTTCAGCCCCAGTCAGGGCACATGCCTGGGTCGCGGCCAGGTCCCCAGTAGGGGCCTCTTGAGAGGCAACCACATATTGATGTTTCTCTTCCTGTTTCTCCATCCCTTCCCCTCTCTCTAAAAATAAATAAATAAAATCTTTTTTTAAAAACAGAAATATCATTTATTTATTTTGTAATTCTTAAAAATCCCATGGGAGGAACCAGCAAAGGGCTTAATAATTAGTATAAGAAACACATTGGTCATGAACATTTAGCTATGAACAGAGGCTAAAATCCAACTCTAACCAATTTAGTGGGAAGGAGAATTTATTGGAAGACTTGTATATAAATATCAACCAATAGAGGTGAATGAAAGTCCTCAATAACACCTGAAAAGAAGGAATGAATGTACCCAGTACGCTCACGTCTCTGCCTCTCTCTGTACAGAAGCCTTATTTTTTGCACCTGGCTCCTTCCACATGGCTAGGGACATGGCCCCCAGCAAATCTCAGGGTTTCATCACGTGGTGTTAGTACTGAAAGCAACTGAGATTTGTATTCTGGGAAGATCAGTGATTGGCCCTCTTTGTGTACCCACCCCCTGCCATCCCACCACCCCATCATTAGTAGGTAACTCTTTAGGATCTGTAGGAATATTACAGCTTCCATTCAAATTAAAGTTGGAAAGGGTATTTTTCAGAAATAAAGAATGAGTTCACAAACACCAATAAATTCAGTACATCACTCTTTCCTTGTCATGTGTTCATCTTATTTTCATTCATTAGGCAAGTTTCAAGTGCCTACAATGTGCTAGGTACTGGAAATAACGCAGTGAACAAAAAGAAAAACAGAACAAAACAGGGCGATCATCACTACTGCATAGAATCTGAATTATAATACTACCCCTGGGAATTGGGGAGTCAAAGGTCATTTTTGTGTAAACTAAATTGGAATGTTGAATGAATATGAAAGAAGGTACGTGGCTTAGTCTCTTTCCTTTTCTTTTAAAATCTATTTCTAAGTAAATTAGATGTTTGCTCCCCTCCCCTCCCCAACTACAGTAAACCAGAGGGTAAGTGTCTCCAGAGATGGTGATAATATGTTTTGTTGTATTACATTTTGGTATATGTGTGTACTTGGTAAATATTTGTTAAATCAATGAATTATTGAGGTAAGGCTGTTTTTTAACTACAATCAGGAGAAAAGGGCTGTTATTAACTCTGACAAAGCAAGCATCATTGTCTTTGTCATTCTTCAACATTTAAGAGGTCAGAATCAAATAATTCCATATAACAAAGTCATTTTCTACAATTATCTCAAGATATATTTTGCAACTAATTCCTTTTGGCAGCTACATCTGGATGCTGTGTCATTTCAGACTGTGAGAATAACTCTGAAGAATTTTCCTGACTCAGATTGAATGATGATAATGTTTGCTTTGGAAAAAATTCAATATACCTATATTTTATTTTCTGTACTGTGCTTTAGGTTATAAGGCATATGGCTGTTTCTTTTGTTGTTTTGAGTGTTCATTTTTTTATTTTGAAACTAATTTTTATATTATTAAATATTATATAATGCAAGCATATGTTATGTAAATTATATAATATACGGTTTAAAGATTATGAAAGTAATTTATGCTTCTAAATACAAAAATATTTTAAAAGTATTTTTCTACCACTCTCAAGGGTAACAATTGTTTACTGTTTGAGTATTTTTATGCAGTGTGAATGTGTGGAGGGGGTTGTGGGTGTGGGGGTGTGTGTGTGTGTATATACCCCATGTACTTAAATATATACTTTCTTGATACATATGATCTTCAACTTTCTTATCTTTACTAATCGCTTTCTCTTCATCTTCACTAATCACTGAACTGTGGGTTTCCATAAGAAAAATACCTAAAGATGGATTAGGTTCAGCAAACTAGACAGCCTAGCTTTTATGTTTTAATGATATTGCTGAATTACCCTCCACATAAGGTTGTGCTGTTTGCTACAAGACAGCGTATTGTGGTGGTGAAACACTTGGAGTCCAAAGGCGTGTTTTTAGTTCCGGCTCCTGTGTGTTACTTGGAAAGAGCCCCATGTAAGTGAATTAATATGTCTGTTTCTCAGTTCCATCATTTACAAAAGAAAAATAATACCTACCTCGATAGGTGATTTTGAGAATTAAATACTTTAACATAATTCAAGTTCTTATAAAAGTGACTCTTCTATTCCTGTTACAAAATGTTTTTGGAATTGTGTAAATACTATCTGCTGCTACTAATAGAAGCACCTTGTAAGAATTCCCATGATGTGCAAAGTTGGGGTCTAAACTGATTGCTGCTTCAGAATGTCATCCTGAGAAGAATGCTGGCTTTGACCATGGGTTTTTAAAAATATGGACGGGTGTGTGTTTGGATTCCTATATGTGGACATACAAATACATCAAGCTCCTTAACTTTCATGATGTTGTATTCTGCTATCTGCACAACTGATTTTCAGGATTAGTATATCTATCTGTAGAAGTAAAATATTAACCCCAAGTTATTGTTAGAGTATGTAATCTTAATTCTGTCATATTAGACCTTGGGAAGACAGTCTATTTGGATTATTTTACCTAATTATTATTCCCAATTATATTTTTATGTTATGTTTAGATTTTTATAAGAGGTTCTACAACAAAATTTACATATGTCCCATGCCTGCTTTTGTGAAACTCACATTGAAGATCTTGTCATTATTACCAATACTTCTCTATGAATATCTGTATAAGATAACTGTCTTAGTTTAGAAATAGGAAAACCTTTTTTTGCTCTGACAAACTAATGTTCTTTTATTTAGAAAATGGGTGTTAACTGACTAATGTTTGCCTCTACATTTTAGCAGCCACGAAATAAGTGGTCAAAGTCACAGCAACTTTCTTATCAAAAATGAGATTAAAAAAAATCTCATTTTTGAAATATTTCATTGTTTTTTTTTCTTTTAAACTAGTGCAGATTTTTTTTTAACAAGGCGTGATAAGAAAAGTAACATAGAAGATATATCCACTGTGTTTTGAATGGGGTAAGAAATGATGAAATATGAGGTCAATGACAAGATACTGAAAGAATCTACAGATATGATCAGGAGCACTGCTGACAATCGTGGGGAAATCAGAGGCCACAGGGAGGATTTGCCCAAGAACTGTGTGACTTTGGGAGAGTTAACTTCTCTTCACCTTAGTTACCTCACCTGTCATCTGTAAAGTGAGGAATAGTCCCTGTAAGAAGATTGTTTTGAGGATTAAGTGAGATTATATGCAGGTTAGAATAATGTTTGATGCAGAAGAGTACCTGCTGTTTAAGTGTTGGCTACTGTTATTATTAGAAAAGAGGTAGGCAGGTCCTGGCTGGGTAGCTAAGTTGGTTAGAGCGTCATCCCCATACACCAAGGTTGTGGGTTGCATCCCCCATCAGGGAAGATATAAGAATCAACCAATGAATGCATAAGTAAGTGGAAAAACATATTGATGTTTCTCTCTCCTTTCCTCTCTTCCTTTCTTTCTCTCTAAAGTCAATAAATTAAAAAAAAAGATGTAAAAGAACATTTTTGAAATCACAAATTACTGAGCTTTATCTCAATTCTCAAAATTCTAGAGTGTATTATTAAACAGATGACTGTGAGCATTTGAAAATGGAAATAGTGATCCCTGGAAGGCATGTGGATCCTCTAAGTTAATTCATGTCAAACTAAATTAATTTATTTTTGATAGGATTATGAGAGTTACACATCAGGAGGGTGCTTCTGTTGGAGCTAAATGTCAGCCAGTCATTTGACATAGTCTATTATGAACCTCTTTTAAAAGTGATAGACAACTATTAACTGAGTGATAGTATAATTAAACGAGTTTGTAGCAGATTGAACATCTATAGACAAAGTATATTGATTCGCTAATCAGTGTCAGGCTGAAAGGAGATCCCAGCGGCAGGCGCAATGGTGTGTTGCTTTGTTTTCCATTGCCTTGTTCAGCTCTGTCATGAATAACTTGGAGAAATACATCAAAGTCATCCTTGTCAAATAGGTGGATATCAGGAAATAAAAAAGGAAACTGAACAATTGGACAGGATAATAATGATTCCAAAAGCACTTTATAAGCTTGAATTAAAAAACCTGAAAGTAACAAGGTGAAGTTTAACCAAAATAAATATTTTCCAAGTTGGTGGACTGTACAATGTATAGCTGTTGTTCTGGATAATCAGATATTTGGGAATAAAATTTCAGAGGCTGCAAAAATATACTGAAACAACACTAGTGCATTAAACAAAGATATACCATATTTTGCTGTATGTGATGCACACTTTTTTTGCCCAAATTTTTGATGGAAAATAAGGATGCCCATTATACACGGGTATAAAGAATACATACCAGGGTATAATAACGGGTTTAATAATCCGGTATATCATGCACACAAAAACATGGGTGTGCATTACACATAGCAAAATATGGTATTTATGTCTCACAAGTTTGGAAAATACACCACAGAGTTAAGAATGTGATTTCAGAGGCAAATATTACAGATCTGGAAGTTTTAGTTGACTGACATTGTGACGACTACTAAAAAAGAGGAAGTGTCATAGTAGGTTGCATTAATATGGTTGTAGGAGTTAGCAAAAGGCAAGTAATACTGTATATGTTTTGATCAAATTACATGTAAAATATTTATCAATGATATTTAACTAATTTATTTTAATTAGGGTAATTCTTAAAGACACGCTGTGTTTTACAAGCAACATGGCAAACTCAAGAATATTCAAACAAGGATGGTTTGGGGGGTAATGCCTGCAAGCTATTTTGTGTGAGAACTGATGGAAGAAACTGAAGTGCCATTAATCTGGAAATAAAGGGAGACTGGGCCCCTAATCGTGTTTTAAAACAGGTGACAATATATCATGTAAATAAATTAATGGACTCCATTCTGTAAATCCATATAACATAATTAGCTTACTTTAAGCTACATGTTAGGAAAATGCTTGGAATTTAATATTAAGTAATTGTCACATTCAGTGGGAAAAACTAGTACTACATAGCAGAAATAATAGAAAAGCATAATTTTTTACTTGATGT
Source organism: Mormoops blainvillei (assembly GCA_004026545.1). Taxonomy (NCBI): domain Eukaryota; kingdom Metazoa; phylum Chordata; class Mammalia; order Chiroptera; family Mormoopidae; genus Mormoops; species Mormoops blainvillei. The sequence continues at coordinate 92,521 of PVJD01002820.1, read as the reverse complement.
GTAGAAAAAACTTTTTAACAATTAAGTAGGTTCTGAATAGAGTAGACTGCCTGCAAATTTCTGTGGTAGAAGGATCTCTTTTTCATTAAAGAGTTGTTTTTTTCAAGTGGATTCACATGTATTATCATTTAAGTAACTATTTTTTAAAACTTTTTAAAAACGTTGTAGATGTTCTGGGTGTTTCTCACTTCTTTTTCTGTTTAAAAAAGGAATGTCAGTTGTTTCAAAAGATTAGAAATTTACCAAGGTAGAGAATAGTTGCCAAAATCTCACAGGAAATTCATTTCTCAATATTATTTGCAAAATCAGGTAATAATTACTCTCTGAACTATTCCAGGTCTCAGAAAGACATTTCTCTACTCTTAGCTGTGCTCGAATTTGATGAAGCCGGATAACTAAAACAGTTTTCCTGTAAGACAGAATTTTCTTCTGATGGATATTCTGTGATACTCTGTATCACAGTTGCCTGAAAATTTGTCTTTAATTATATACTGTTCAAAGTCAGTTGTTAGTGTTGATATTCTCTACATTTTTACTTGATTTGTAGCACAAGCATAGGTGGGATAACGTGTCCTGTAGTGTGCTGCTCCTCTGAGGTGGCAGAGCAGTGTCTCAAAGAGTGCCGTAGTGTTCGGTCCCTCTTGTTAAACAGAGAAAGGCTGCTGGGTGGTGAAACTAGGCACAGAGTGGTGCAGGGTTACCTGTGAATCTGCAGCGGAACAAGTTTGGCAGCAGTCAGAGGATGAAGGATGGCAGTATGCAGTGTGGGGCTAACCTGACTTGTAGAACTCTGGTGCAATTTATGCAGGAAATCTCGAAGAGAGACTACATCTAATGTCCATCATTTTTCTGTAGCCCTCTTCTCTGTGTTGAAAAGATTGATCTGTCTGGGCTGTGCTCAAAGTGGGCTGTTTTTTCCACCAGCTAATAGTATTAGCTAATGATTATTAACACATACTGCTGTGTAGTCATTTGTCATATCAGAATAATAAGTGCTTTAGATTCCTTATGTCATTTACTCCTCACGACTTTTTTATAAATGAGGAAATGAAGACACTGAGATTCAGGGAAGTTAAGTATCTAAGATCAGACAGCTAGTGAGTAAGGGTTTCCTGGTCCACCTGACTCCAAAGGTCATAACCATCTTTATTATTCTGTAAAGATTCCTAATATAGAACAACTCAAAACATCTCCCAACATTAACTTGGTCTTCACTGAAGCCTACTTAGTAGTGTCACAGCCTGGGGCTATAGACATGAATGAGGACCAAGGTCACTGATCACCTGAGGCTTGCAGTGTTGCAGGAAAGATATCATTAAATAGATAATGACAATTAATGACAGTTTTGACAGCTGCCACCAAAGGGAAGTGTGGTTTAAACCGTTGTAGGAGAATTCAAGAACATATCTCATTGTTCTGAAGTGTGAGGTTACTGATGTGGGGATCATGAGGTAGATATTGTATATAATATCTTTACTATAGACTTTCAGTTCCTGTAAGCACCCTGTGCTCACGATGAGAAAAAAAATCAACTTAACAGAAGGAACAAACTTCAGTGTCAGGTAGGCTAGACCCATCACCTACTAGCTGCCAGACCTCATAGGCACTTTATCTTTTTGGAGGCCGCATTCTTCTGGGCAAAATAGGCCTGATTTTCAAGGCTATCGTAACAAAATATCTGTATTTTTTAAGTCCCACAGTCAAAAATACTGTTATGGCATATGGCATATAATTTTCCCATAAAATTTATGTAAGTAGAATAGAAAAATTATAAGCATTGTCTTTAAGCCCTTACCTAGTAATCACATATGTTAGGAGCAGAGAATAACCTAATTTAGCTTTAGGCGAGGTGCTGTCATTTTTTACATGATTTATTTTCTCATCTGAATACTACCAGTGATCCAAATTCATGTTTCATTAAAATGACAAGGATCTTTGAGATTTCTCAGGAATAGTAGAAATAAGAATGTTAAATATATAAATCCCAGAATCTATTGCACTATATTCACATGCCCTAGAGACTTAGCACAGAGGAGCTGTCTAATAAGTATTAGCTGCTCTTACTATATTTAAACAATTTCATCATCAACATCGTCATGTATACAAGTCTTGTCCTTCCACTTACTAGTTTTATGACCTTGGGCCAATTACTTCAACTTTGTGCATCTCAGAATAAGTTATTGCCCTCTCTCTGTATCTCACCAAGTTGTAAAAGTCAAATAAAATAACATCATTGTATGAAAGCAAGTGAAATAATAATATATGTTGTGTGAAAACAAATGAAATAATGTATGTTGTGTGAAAGCGCTCTGTAATTGCAGTGTATATATGTGTAGATATGTGTGTGTGTGTGTGTGTGTGTGTGTGTGTATAATGGTTTAATTTGTAATCCCCAAATAATTTACCTGAGACAGCTGAGTATTTTAATGAAATGCCAGTATGGATTAAGGGAAGACACTATACTGTTAGAAAAGGGGAGAGAGCCCGTTGTTTGATACTCATTTGGGATTCTACAAAGCTAAACATACACCATAAACATGATTTTAAACTGTGGAAATCTTTTTATTTTGCAGTCAAATTAGTAAGCTCAGCATATTTTATTTAGGTCCCCCAAAATAACTTTTTTAATCATTTGATGAACACTGGTCTAATGTATTTATCTTAGGGATACTTGAAATGACTTTTCTGCTTGAGAGACACCAAGGAAATCTTGAGTAAGTCTTAAAATATTTGAAACATTATATTTAATAGGTTCACGTATTTGAACCTAAAACAGAAAAATACATTCTTAGCTTGGCCTGTGCCCTTGATGGCTTGGCAAACTGCCTTTCTCCTTCTCTTAACTCTATTACTATTCTTTTTTGCAGGGTATTTTTTTCTCCTTCTATTGTGACGTGTAGAAGTCTAGAGGAGAAGGTTTCTGGGATGAGTTGCCTTGCCTCAGGTTGCATGAATTGAGATATCTTTGAGATAGGCTCTCATATAGTTAGTCACATAAGTAAAGAAGGTGAAATCAATCCACTGGTGTATTTACCAATTCTACATGTCTGTTCATGTCCTCAAAAATACAAGAGGATCTTTTGCTAGGAAGGTAGCTGATTGTATATGTTTGTGTCCCTAGCCATGGAGATTCCCCTTTATAGAGAGAAATACTGAATTTGAAACCTGCTGGGGGTAGTGGTGCAGAAGAAAGAAGGTAGTTAAGAATTGAAAGGACTTCAGTCCATGAGGCAGGAGTATGAGAGATGCAAGATACAATCTTAGAGCGTGTGAGTGAAGGGGGATCCCAGATACAGCTCTAACATGGGAGCACAATTTGTTTTACATAGTGAGAAAGGACATTTTATAGAAAGATTGAATGCTGTTTCAGACTGATTTGTATAGAAGAGACAGTGATATCTGGCCAGTGGTTTCCAATTACAGTCTTCTCTTGGCAGGACTCTCTAGTTCTATTAATTCTAGCTACGGATATTCTTAAGGAAACTCCGTGGTTTTAGGGGCCTGTTTTTGAGGAAATAAATTACAAAGCAGCTCATTTTTCAGCAAAAGTTTTTTGACAGGGACTAGAAAAGATCAGTTTTTATCTAAAGCAAATAATGTAGGAAAGAAAAAACAGAAAGCTATTGGAAAGGAGACACAATTCACATTATTTGCAGAAAATACGATTCTGTACTTCTGCCCTACTGGAACTATTAAGAATTCAATTTGCTGTTCATATAGACAATAATTATCACAATTCACTGGCTTTTGTATGTATTAGCAATGCAGCTTGAGAATTTCATATGAAAAAGTATTCATAGTTGCAACTGAAAATGTAAAACAATAAAAAGCTTATTACAGTTTATAAAATAAAACTTAAATACATGGAACAATGTGTGTAAATTTCTTAAAAATTTAATTAGATGTCTCATTTAATTCCAATCTAAATTTCATCTGGAAATATAGAGAACTGAACAATTAAACATTTAAGAAGGAACAGTGAGAGCAGTGTCCTATCCAGATAGTGAAATGTATTATATGACAGCACTTGAAAGCAGTGTGGTGCTGGCACAACAATTGATTTGGAAGCTCAGGAGACCATAGCAGGACTCCTGGATGAGCCCCAAGCAGTGGTTTGCAGTTCATTTCAGAGCCCCTGAAGATGCCCGGAAGGTCCTTTAACCATAAGAGAGAGCATGGGGCCTCTGAGCTCTCTCATCTCCACCTCACTAGTACCAGCTCTGCTTTTATGCATTTAATATAATGGGTTCCCACATTTATATGTTGGTTTCACATTTGAAAGTGTTTTCATTGCCCTAATATTAATAAGTGGTAGAGAATACCTAACTAATCTTGACAGGCTTATGAAACAAATTATGTTGGGGAATCTTTACTTATTAATAGGAGGCGGGAGGCTTAAGTTAGTGTTTCAGCTTGGTACAAAAAGATAAATTCTACATGAATTTAAAAATAAAAACATAAAAATGCTTGAAAGAAATATTTGTAGATACTTGCATACTTTCTGCATAAAAGGAATTTCTAAACATAAGAGCAATGTCACAATGGAAAAATCTGATAGAACTCTTAAAATAGAAAAGTTTGCATATTACCCTAAAATATCCCAAAAATAAGCAACAAAAGGAATAACTATTTTAGTAATATGCAGAACAATGGATACTATTCTTGCTTTATAAAGAGCATTTTACATGTTAATAAGAAAAACAAATATCCCAAGTGCCATACCCTATCCCCCAGGATATTCATTTGAAAATACCTTTATCCTCATTAGTTGTTCACAGAACAACAACAACAACAAAAACCAGTGAATTACCACTTATTTGACCTACTGAGATAATGCTTAATACTGGTAACGTGCTGAAGGAGGCAGATTCAGTTCTACTTGGTGAGAGTATAAATTGTTAAAATCTTTCTGCAAACAATTGGCAATATGTCGAGACAAAACAGAACTCATATTCTTCGACTCCATAATACTCTAAAAATGTTACATTCGATATATTCTTTGGGTGTCTGTATTAATTGAATTTTTAAGACAATGATGCCTACTCTTAATGAAGTGTTTATTATGATGCCCATTTTAAAGAATTCAATTTATGTGGAGAAGAATATGACAGCTAATAGTATATACATATATTTTATATAATTATATTAAAAATAATATGTAAAATAGAAAAACTAGAAAGAAAACAAATATTAACAGTGGTTAATATTCTTGGTTGTAGGCCTGTGAGTGCATTTTGTTTTTAATAAAATGGATGTGAGTTTGCATTTTTCTAGTTTTTACTGTCAGAAAGCAAGATCATTTTAAATAACTACCCATGGCAAAGTTTAAAGTTGGATTTCGTATTTTGTCACAATTACATCATTAGTACCCAAACCAGTTTGAACTTGTTTTGATGATCTGAAATATTTATTGGATCTATTTCTGGAATAATCTTATTGTGATAAATAGTCTTAAAAATTCTACTTCCTTCTCCTCTTTTGACCCCATTCTCTGAAGAAGTAGGTACAAGGTGGAAAGCAATTGGAGGAATGTATTAAATTCAAAATAAGTACTAATTAACCATGAAAGCATATTCAAATACTAATATTTGAAATGTCATGAAGGATAATCCAGAAAGTATAATTCTGCAGGACACGTGAAGCTCTAATACCTTAGTGCCAGGAGATCGTCGGGGCGGTCTGATTGTTGGGGCTGGGTGGCCCAGGGCGCCGCTTCCCTCTGACCGCTTCTCCCTCCCCGCCGTAGTGTTTGAGTATGGCTGCCTGCGAGTCTGATCATGTCTCTGCCGTGTGTCACATTATTTTGATGGTATCACTGTTTTGTTCTGTGAAGGTAATTTCTCTCTACCTTTTGTTGTTTTCATGTTCACAGAGCTAGTTCAGTGACGTTTGCTCACACCCAGGAACCTCTCCTTCTCTGTCTCCTTTCTCTGTCTTGCAGGAACTGAGGGTGGCTTCTGGTGTTTGTGTGGCTTCATCACTTCCTTCCTGCCTCTCATCCACTTCATGATGTAATTCTTGGCACTTTTACTTCCTTTGTAGAGTAGGATGTGATGTCATAGAGAAGGGGACAGGGCTATCCAAATTCTCTCAATTGCTGGGAGGAGCTGTCCAGGTGTGCTGAGGGGCCTGTACTCAGGAAGAGAAACAGGGAATCCTCCACAGTGAGTAACCCCACTTTCGAGTGCACCCAAATTTTCATGAAAACATTGCCCAGTACACTGGAGTTTCCTCTTCGGCCCTTCCTAGACTTAATCAGTTTGCCGTTTGGATATTCCCAGTTCAGCTCAATTTTCCTCCTTTCTCTCCTTTCTCCTCTAACCCAACCCTTTCTTTCCACCATCCTGTGCCTCTCCCCTCCAGTCCCCTTCTTCTGTGCTTGCTTACTTGTGTATGTTTGTGTCTGTTGACCTTCTGCCCATATCTTTTATGAGAGACCATTAGTGTCCCCAGCATTGCCTATCATTTGGGGTGACACCCACCCCATATATAGTCCATGTGACCACAGCATCTCCTTTCAGTAATTCATAAGTATGCACTTCTCTACTTACAGTTCTTATTTTAAAAATTCTGTCAGCTTTTTTTGTTTTCATGTCTATTTCTTTCCCTCCCCGCGTTGTGGTCTAATCTTTCCCCTTTTCAGCTCTATTATGCAGTTTCCTTCTTGCCTTTTTTAACCAATATTTTTACACATTAGCCCTCTTCCCTATGCAGCTATGCCTGTTTCTTTTCCCCCCTTTCCCAGTTTTCAGTTCAGCTCTCAGTTTCCCCCTTTGTGAGGACAGTTTTTCTTCTTCCCTAATGACATAACGTTCTCTCTAGTGTAGCTCATATTTCTATATTCTTTAAAGAACTTACCAACTATGACTAAGGGACTGATCCAGACTGGGAAAAATGGGGAAATTACTTGGGAAGGAGACAGGGGAGACCAGGAAAGTGGCCCCAGTGGTGAGGTGGGGCTGCCTGTATGCATTGGAGGGCCTGCTGAACAGAACCTTCGCTAGTGACTTTGTTGAAATGTGGTCATTTGATAGCAGGAGAGATCACAGAGCCTTTATGAGCAGATTTGGAAGCCTTTTCAATTTATAACTTTTGAGTGCCCCTGTTAATTAATAATTATAATCCTTCTAGTAAATGATCACAAATCAGAACTCTATAATCTTTAAGTTGCACGGGGCTGTGACTTGTGCAGAAGCTTCTGTGCAGGGCCTTTAAGTTGGTGTTCTCTGCCCTTGGAGGAAGTCATGGCGGGATGTGTGCAGACTTGTTCCTCGTGCCTAGAGGCGGCCCCTGCAGTCCATGCTGGTGAGCAGTGTGGCCACTGCTGTTTACTGCCTTCAGTACATGCAGTTAAGTCCCTGGCTAAATAAAAGAAGTTGATTTCCAGGGCGGATGGTCTAATGCCTGTGGAAATGTCCCATGTAGTCCCCACACTTTAAGGAAATCCCTCGTACTCAACCATAAGTAGGAAATAGAGGGAGAGGAAAAAATGGAACTCAGTTTATAAAACTGAGATGGGCTGAATGGGAAGAGGCAGGGGTTTACTTGAAATTAATTGGAAAAGGCAAAAGAAAGGAAACTGAGCTGAACTGGAAAGCACACTGTAATGAGTTACTTGGGTTTCTGTATGCTTCTTTCCATTTTGGTCATGAGGGACTTTTTTTCTGATTTTCTTTTTAATATAAATGAGGTTAATCAAAATGTGAATCCAGAGAGGTTATTTCTGACCAGCACTTTGTTCTCTGCTGTCGGTAGTATTCAGGCTCCATGTTTCCAAGGTCCTGAAAACTTAGGAAACATTTTAACAGCCTGAAAGCATGTCTTTAACCATAAAAAAACTAGCAATTTTTAATAAAGGAAACGATACACATTTATTAACTTGGTTTTTTAAAGTTTCACCTTTATTTTTGGTGTGTACGCCTTTGTGACTTTTTTTTTTTTTTTTTAAAGAATGTCCCCTATGCGTTGCAGAAATTGCCATAAATGTCCAGGAAGCAATTACATTCTTACTTTGGACACTTCAGTTGTGTGATGGGACCTTATTTTGATATAACAGTCCCTTCCCCTTTACAATTTTAAGGCAACACTGCATGATTCACATGTTTTCATTTTGTATACTTCCAGGCAATAATCTATGAATCTTATGTTTATTTTTATTTTTCAGGCACTAGAAAAATACCCCAACTCACCAATGACAGCAAAGCAGATATTGGAAGTCATTCAGAAAGAAGGATTAAAAGAAACAAGGTCAGTATTTATATTTACATTTCCCATTTTTATTGGTTAATAATGACCAGTCGTTGCCAACCAGTAGATGTATCTACATTTTCACATTATAGTTGATTGTGAATTAATTAACTACTGCAAAATTTTTGTGACTGCCAAATATTTGGATGACCAGATACTTCCTCGGAACTCCCTGTTGGCTTAATAGATTACATTGGATGGATTAATATTGATTAATACTTTGTCAATAAAGCATAGCACTGTGTGAATTATCCACTTATTGGAGTCACTCATTCTCTTTCTCTGAGAGGATACTGTGTTTCTGAAAGTGAATAGTGAAAGAGAAAAACTTTTACAGGCTGAATAGGTAAGTCCCAGAATATAAAGATTAGCTCACTCTGATAAAATTCAAAGTGCCAATGAAAATTTAGTCCTCTTCTATTTAGGATTCCTGTATTTGGAGCATCATTAATTAGTTATTGAGCCTTTTCAAAAAAATAGTATTGATATGATTAATACAGCATAAAATATACAATTTAAAATGTCCAATTCAGTGGTTTTTAGTATATTCACAAATTCATGCAATTATTACAACCTACTAATTTTTTAACATATTCACCACCCTAAAATGAAACCCTGATACCCATTAGTAGTCATTCACCTTTCCCTTCTCCTCCAGCCCTTGGAGTAGAACCATTCCACTAATCTACTTTATGTGTCTATGGATTTGCCTATTCTGCACATTTCATACATGTGAAATGATATAATATATAGCCTTTTGTGGTGGGTTTCTTTAATTTAGCATAACTTTTCACTATTCTGCACATTTCATATATATGGAATTATACAATATATAGACTTTTGTGATGGATTTTTTTCACTTAGCATAATTTTTTCAAAGTCCATCCATGTTGTGACATGAATCAGTACTTCATTCCTTTTTGTTGCCAAATAATACTCCATTGTATGGATATACTACATTTTGTTTATCTGTGATGATCTTTTATTTTTATTTATTCATTCATTTTACAGTTTTGGCTTTAGCCAGCAGTTTAGGGCCATACAGATGATATTACTCAAGAAAACAGGAAGTTTGTTAGAGGATAAAATAACCATAGAGTTGTCATATATGTGTATGTTATAACCTGTGTTATATAGAGTGATTTTTTTATATGAAGTTTGTATACCTACAAGCCACTGAGTATGCAGTGGTTGTAACTTGGTGAAAATGGAACCTGTTGATCTACCTTTTGCATGTTTTGACTGATACTGAGATAGAACTGCGGAGAGAAATGAATATCCTTCCAAGGCCAACTTTTCCTAAAAAATCAGTATTACCTACAACCTCTGTAAAGTGTGGGTAATATCAGCCTCTACCTGCTTAAGGTGCATCTTTTGGAAGTGTGATCATGAACATCACAATTTAGTCTGGAATAGTACACCCAGGCTCAAATTTCCATCTCTTTCTTGAAGGCTTTTCCTGCCTGTTCTGAAGGAAGAACTTGAGATAATGTAACTACACTGTGTTTGCAGTAATTGTTCCCCCACAAAGTGAAGGCAACAGTGGGGAGGGAAGTTGCTGACAGAACCTTACAGTTGTGTTAGAGGAGAGTCTGGTCTTCTAAGCCAGATGTCATCCTCTCTGTGAGGAGTCAGAGAACAAAATGGGGACACCTGGAAATTAATTTTCTCCTTGCTGCCTGTCAAAAACCTTGAAAATATCGGCACCATTTGGAAATCACTGAAAATGTGTGTGCTACAGCCAAAAGAAAACAGGGGGTAAAAATCTAAGGATTTCAGCTCCTGTCGAATGTGGGATCGGTGCCAGGGGAATCCGCCAACACAGACAGAAAAAGCGTGTCCTCTAAGTACACGTTTGAAATGCGTGCATTACGTTCTTCTTCTCCACGGGACTCACTGTGTCGCTATGTACCTTGACCTGTAACATTCCTGTACCATGGCTCTGAAGAGCGTTGCAATTACATTTGTTATTATAACAGCATTACTTCCTATTTTTCAAAATGCCTGTCCTCCCACAATGGTATATTAAAGTGTTTTAAGCACATATATTTACAGTTAAAACAAAAAAACAAAACAGCTTCTTTAAAAAGAAGTAAATAACAATGAAATAGCAAACATCACCTCCCATTCCTCTAAATAAAACCATACCTCCACCCCACCCCCAATACTGCATTCTTCTATAAAGAAAAAAGATATTTTTTGTTATAAATACTGATAAAGTAGTGCAGCAATATTGAGAGTTGCTGCAAAGAATTCGCAAGTTGAGCAGGCAAAGAAAGAAACGATATTTCTTTTAAGGCTGTATTCTGTAAAATCAGTTTTATATTGAAGGGCCTCAGATTATGCATTTTATGTTCTCATTTATTTCTAAGTTTGTTTAAATCTCCTTCCTCCTGTCAGTGGGGACCCGTGTGACCACTCTTCCCATGTTTTTTACTTCTAGTTTGCACGTGTAAAATAAACTATGTAGATTTTGAGTGAGTTTTGGGGCTTTCCTACATGGAATGTATGCTTTAGGCAGCATATTCTAACATTTATTTTGCCCACCTAATGTACTCTTTTGCCACCTTCCATGTTCTTAAGTGTTTCCCAAATATTTAAGGTAGCTGAGTAAATGAAGTGTAACTGTATCTAAGTAGAGTTACATTTAGACATTCCATCATCATAAGGTCAAACAGAGCTGTTTAATTTCTAGGTATTTATTGATGATGTACTTTTCAAGAAACACAGGGTTGTAAGATGCCTGGTAAATGCAGGGGAGTGATTGTGAAAGTTACTAATGTGACCATAACCTTCTGGCAGTCTCCTCTGTGGATGAGAGGTCATGTTAATAGGCCCCCCTCAAATACTCTGCCAATGTACCAAGCATTCTAGAAAAGAGGATAGCGGGTTTGTAATTTATCATCATTATAAATCTGGCTTTGGAGTAATGCCATTTGTCTCAAGTACCCTGGGGGTATGGAGGTCTTTTATTCTGTGTTCCAGGTAGAGCTCCTGTAGCCTCACTGTGCTGTAACTTTGTCCTTGTATGTCTTCCCACCTGTCTGTGAGCTCTTTTAGGGCAGGTATCTAACACTCCTGGTACTCAATTTGTTGAGTAAATAATCTTCTTTATCAAGATGTTAATTTGCTGGTGCCTAGCGATGACTTTGGCTTGCAGTTAGAGTGAGAAGCTTCTTGTATTTTTCATCCTCTTCAGTAGTTTGTTTTAATCAAAAAGAATCTCACTTTTGTGGGAATCCCATTAAATATATGCATGCAGTTAGTCTCTAGTAGATCATCTATGAACAGCTAAGGTTATTATACTGTTGCTTGTTTTCAAACACTATAAGTGCTGCCAGTTTAAGCTTGTAACATGTAATAAAAAAATAAACCAGTAATTTTGGCAAAGCTGATGTGACTATTTGAATGTGTTCAGTATATGTGATATTGTTAATGTATTTGAGATGAAATTCTTGACACCTTATGCGATCTTTTTCAAGTGACACTTTAAATTACATACTTTTCATGTAGATATGAGAAAGAGGACATCTTTTCTGTATTGTGTTCTGTGTATCTTCATGTTTTGATGAAATGTGTAGTGTATGATTAAATTCTATTTGGAAAAGCCAAACTGAAATACATACTTTCCATGGGGTTTTAAAACGATATGTGAATATAATAAATTCATAGGACAGATATTTTTAATTTAAAAAAATTAATAACACCATGGCCTGATTTACAAGAATTGTTTTTTTGATGAAAATACATTTTGTTAAGTTTTAATTTCCTTCTTTATAACAGCATAGAAGATTCTATCAATACAGTTTTACCCTGGTCTGTCTCTACGCTTGCTCTTACTGATTCTGAGTGATTATTTTCAGGCTTCCGTTACTTCGTGTTTATGGCGTGACAACAATTGATAAAACATAGCAGTATGAATGCTTTTCAGATGATCAGAATCTTACAATCAGTCAAATTGAAACGTTGCTTATACAGAGGGGATAAAAATGTGCATCTTGCAGTCTGATGCTTTTGTGGATGGGTGTCTAACGTGCCTGCGCGGACTCTCGGCTGAACACCGCCACTTCCTCGGGGAGTTGGCGTGCTCCTGTGGAATATGGCCTTGTCTGCAGTAAATAAAGGTATTTGTAGAAAAAGAGGAGTAACTCCAGTTATCCTGTTGGTTTGGCTGCTGCCTTTGGAAGTTGTCTTAATTCTGCTTTTCTGCTTTTGGTTTGCTTTTTCAGAAGTAAAGATTCCTTTACAAGGAAGACTGAGGGATTTTTGATGCCTGAGAATATGTTTTTCTCTGCTCATGTAATTGTTGAAGTGATGCTTCCAAAGAAATGTGAGCTTGCTTACAGTGACACATCTGGGTTGGAAGGTCAAGGAGTGAGGCTTGTAACACTTACTAGCAAGAGCAGAACAGCTGTTCATCAGTGAAGCATAATTTTTTATGTGTTGGGCATTATCATTACAAGATACTTGGCATTAATGCAGCATGAACTGTGATATGGTTTTCCTATTATTTGATAATAAGTAAATAGTTTTTTAGTGGACGCGAAGCAGTCATAAAACAAAGGCAAAAGTAAAGCTCACACAAAGCAATAAAAAATCATACCTGGACCACACTTGGATTAGGAGAGGGCAATATTTATGAGGTACATTTTTATATTATAGTTACCTTACTTTAAAAATAAAATCTATGTTAGATTTTATTAGCCATTTACAGATCAGCAGCCTATAATTACCTGTCACAGTAGAGACATTTGAAAAGCTTTATAAACAATTTCTCTTGTGTTTAGTGTTACTCAGGATATGGACACATTTTTTGATTTCTCAATGTGGGCAATCTAAGATTTTGTAATCTGTTATCAATGAAATTTTTATTCCCACTGATAATTCTGAGAATAAATTTGTTTTTAGCTACTTAAGGCTTTGCATGTTTTCTGTTTTGTAATCTCTGTTATGATACACTGAAATTAGGCTCTCCACTGGGCAGTGGTTTATTAAAGATGTTGCATTTTTCTAGAGGAATAAAATGTCAGAAAATTCTATTACTATGTATAGTGACAAACAATAAAATTTCTCGGCACTTTTCTCGGCGAGATTTATGTTTCTAATTAGTGCTATAGGAGATGATTCTTTCTTGCTGCTGAAATGTTTTGTCTAGAGATAAGAAAGAAACACAGATAATTTCTACTGCAAAATCAATTCTTATCTCCAGACTCCATGTTGGCATCCATCCTTTCGAACTGAAATGGTGGTCGAGCTTGTTTGTGTTGGGGCATTTTAGAATTACAGTGTTACCTCACAGCATCATCTCTGCCATTCGCCCACATTTAATCCCCTCGTTGTGTCAGTGGTGTGCTCCGTCAGCCACTGAGGGATGAATGAGACAGTGGTGTTATTAAACAGAAATACGTAGGGCAATCTGCATATATTTATGTATGTATATAGGTGTGTACAGAAGTGTGTATAAAAAGCCTTTAGAGTATATATAAGCTGCCTCTCAGTTGACATACATTTTTCTTGTTGTCATTACCCAGATTAGGAATTTAAATCAGAATCATTCCTAACTCTCTTCTCCCTGCGCCCTGTGCCCATGTGGTTCTTGACTAGTGTAAGTTCTGTTTTCTAAATACCTTTTTTTTCTTTGTACCCCCACTCTTTGCCATTCATTCTTTCCACTTATAATTTCTTTTTTAAGTTAAATTTGTTAGGATGACATTGATTAGTAAGATGATATAGGTTTCAAGTGTACAATTTTATAATGCATTTTCTGTATATTGCATTGTATGTTTGCAATCCAAAGTCAAAGTCACCTTTCATCACCATATATTTAGCCTTCTTTACCCTTCACTACGTCCCTCCACTCCCCTTCCCTCTGGTAACCAGCATACTATTGTCTTTGTCTATGAGTTTTTGTTTGTTTGTCTTGTTTGTTCATTTGTTGTTTTTGGTTTTATATCCCACATATGAGTGAAATCATATGGTTCTTGATTTTTTCCCACCTGACTTATATTGCCTAGAATAATATTTTCAAGATCTATCCATGTTGTTACAAATGACAGTATTTCACCTTTTCTTATGGCTGAGTAATATTCCATTGCATATTTGTACTCTATCTTCTTTATCCAGTCATGTATCAAAGGACATTCTGGTTGTTTCCATGTTGTAGCCACCACGAATGCTGCATTGAATATAGGGGTACATGTTTCTTTACCAATAGATGTTTTCAAAGTTTGGGGGCTAGATACTAGATTGCTATTTGTCACCATACACAAAAATGATCACTTATAGTTTCTTAACTAGATTTACACACTGTTTTCCTGTCTGATCTCTTTAAACATGATCTCCCCTTCTTAAATCGCATTTCTGCTCAAGAACTACCACCTATAGCAGCATGTGTTAACTGATAACCCACAATATTCCAGAGAATATATTGCAACTAGTAAACCATGCGTCAAAAGATATTGTCAGTTGTATGTTTGGTAGTAATTAGATAAAACTGGTATGATACTTTTTTCCTATTCAGATGATATCTGAATAAATGCGTGATATTATGATAATTCAGAGTGCAATTAGATAAGAATTTGAATTTCCATTCTGGTATTTTTATACACATTTGGTTCCTTCCAAAACATGTCACTTACTATGTTGTTGGTTGGCATTATATGCCCTTTTGTACATAATTAATTAGTTTTAAATTAACTGGTATAAAACTTGTATGAATTCATCATTTATACATGGATATTACTACTCATTTAAAAATAATTATGTAATTTGTCATAAATGAAACTTTTTACTTAAAATTATTTTTATATTGACAAGGTCATTAAAATAATTTTTCGGGGGGATGATAAGATTATATATTACTGTGGAAGCATTCCTGAGTTAAAAAATAATTATTTCAAACATTATCCTATTGGGTCAGTCTTAAACTCCTCGGCACACCCCTAATCAGCCTTGGCTTGGGCCACTTAAAAGTCTGTATATTCAAGCTTCTGGGTTTGCAGCCACAGTTGACTACTTGCTGTCACGGTGAAACTTCCCCCATTATCATTTCATAATTTGGAAAGTAGAAGTAGAGTCCCATGAGGCATTCATGAACTGTGTTGTGTGTGTGTGTGTGTGTGTGTGTGTGTGTGTGTGTGTGTTTAAGAGGGTTGCATTTCGGGTAGTTACCGCATTGGTCCATAAGAGGCAGTAAGATTGGATTGCCGAATGGGGAGGAAGCACTTTTCAGATAGAATGCCTCACACTGAGGTACCAAATTTGGAACAGCACTTTTCCTGGTTCTCAGATGAAAGCCATATGTGATTGGCTTAGTCTGCTCAGGCTGCCATAACGAAACACCACAGAAGGGATAGCTTAAACAAAAGAAATTTATTTTCACACAGTTCTGGAGGCTAGAAGTCCCATATCAAGGTCAAGCAGGGTAGATTTCTGATGAGGCCTCTCTTCCTGGCTTGCAGATGGCCACCTTCTCACTATGTCCTCTCCTCACATGGCCTTTCTTGGGTGTGTGTGTGCAGAGAAACTCTTTGATATGTCTTCCTATAAGCAGGCCGCTCCTTTGAGATCAAGGCCCCATCCTTATGACCTCCTACAACCTTAATCACTCCTTAGAGGCCCCATCTCCAAATGTAGCCACACTTGGGGCTAGGGCTTCAATATAAGAAAATTCAGTTCATAACAGTGATTCAGAAATTGGAAATTTATATTTCCAGAATTCATGGCATACCATAGGAATATTTCTAGAATTTTGAGTGTCTGATTCATCTTGGAAGGTACTCTCATAACTACATGCTTAATACTGTACTTTGCTTCCATTTTTACATACTCCTAGTGTGTGTTTTCATGTTATTCCTAACATAAACCAGAATAGAATACTCTGGCTGTTCTGTGTTCAAATAAAATGTGTAAATTCACCTAACATAAATTGATTTGGATTTTATTTGAAGCCTTTGGTAAAAATAGCTGTGGTGACTGCATATAAACCTCAAGGTATCAATATTCACTAAGGTATGCAATTATAGTTATGAAATGGCCATTTCTTAATATACCTTTTTATTTTGTCAAGCTTTCTTTCTCCATTCTTCCAAATAATTGAACAAAAAGGTAATTTAGGTGATTTCAGCTTTATCAAGATCTAGGTATAATTTACTCCCAAAGTACTGAGCTCTCTATAAATATTTCAGTGCAGAAATAGAAGCAGAAATGGATATAAAATTACATTTGCATGTGAGTCTTTCTAAGGATCTATGCAGGTGAAAATCTTTGGGGAGGAATAGCCATTTAACTGGGGTGATTTCATTTAATTTTTGGTGTTTTCATCTGTATCTCTTCATTTAATCGCTGTGCTCTTAATTGCCACATGCCAAAATGATTTTAGTTTGCTTCTTTGTTTTGAACTTGACACCATAATTCAAATGCAAAATAGTTGATATGCTGACATGGGGACTTATTTTTATAGTTGATTTGTTTTTAGAGTAATAAAAATTGTGACAATTTGTTAAGCCAGGTTTTCTAAAAGCTACAGTGTGTAATTCCTAAGAATGAGTTTTAGTTCTTTCAGAACAATTAAGAACTATTTACCCTACACCCCCTGAGATGCCTATACAAAATCAAATTGATAATTATTGACTGGGAGTCTGTCTGAAATTTATAGACTCATAAACAGAGAGCAGGCTGACAGCGGTCGGGGGCGGGGAGAAGGCGGAGGAGGGTAAAGGGGGGATAAACGGTGCCGGAAGGAGACTTGACTTGGGGTGGTGAGCACACAATATGGTGCACAGATGATGTGTTGTAGAATTGTGCACCTGAAAGCTGTATACTTTTGTTAACCAGTGTTATCCCAATAAATGCAATAAAAAAAGAAAAAAGGTGATTTCTATTAACATTTTTTTTAAAAGTTAAAGCCTCTTCCGGGTGCTGTGCAGGGTTTCTCTTGGGCTCTGCTTTCTCTTCAGTTGGCAGTCATCTTCTGGCCGGGTTCAGAGCGCTCAGGTGTGTAGGTACAGAGCTTTGTCAGGTGCTTAGTAGTCAAATTGAAGAACATCAGAGAAATGAAAATAAAGTTGTGGAGATACAGATATTATAACATGAAGAGAATCAGTTAAATACCCTATTTGCTATGCTCACTGTGTAAGATCCTGGAGGCTTTGTGAAAGCTTTAAGGCATGTATTCATTCCAATCTCACTTATTAAGCACATGCTTTGTTCTTCAAACTGTAGAAGTTTCTGGATTAATAAAATGTGTGTACTCCTTGTTTTTCATGATTTACCAGCATGGTTGCAGACCGTTTTTCTCTGTGTCATTTCATTAGGTCTTTTAACCATTCTTTGGGAAGCATGTTTTTAGCCCAGTAAATAATGGGTTGTTTTTTTTTTTTAGTTTTTATTTAAAAAACATTTTAAATTTAGGAATTTCTAAATTCTTTCTTGAATTCTTAATAAAATATATTATTTTCTATCATGCCAAGAAGTGATGCCTTTCTGTCTCAAATATAATCTCATTAAGGTAAGGAATACATATCTCTATCTCCGTTCTTTGTTTGCATAATGCTGAGATACCACATGGTATGCACTATGTCAAGCAGATTGATGACTACAGGCTGAGGATTAAAAGAATAACTTTTTGATCATTAAATTATATTAGGCCCCATGTTAAGGACTGTACCTGAATTATCTTTTAAGAATCTTTCAAGTGGTTTGATACAATATTTCCCATATTATAGATGGGGAAACTGAGGCAGTTTATCCAGCTAGCAAGTGACAAGACTAGGATTTCATGTCTGACTCAGAACCAATTGCACTTGACCTTTTTAAATATTTATATCACGAACCTAATAAACTTTTGATTGAGAGAAGTATTGGTTATGTAATTCTATTGAGTAAATTCTTCTCATCACCCTGAGCAGTTTTTCTGGCTAATTGTTGAGTGCCTTATATATTACTGATGTTCGAGACTAGCCTGTAGATAGATATGGGTATATTGTGACTCTTTCAGGTTATAGCCTACTTGTCAATAGGGTTGAAGAGTGAAAAAAATGTTTCATAACCCATTTAGATTTGAAGGGCACAAAGACACAGATGGACTTTGTTATGCTTGTCCAACATGAGGAGTATGACTGTGAGTGAAGACTTTGGCTTATGGACATCAGCTAGACATATTTGAAATGTAACTTCTCACTGTTCATTTTAGAAGGTAAAGGCTGGGAGGGTGGGGAACATACCTTGGGGAATGGAAGAACCAAGGACTTCGTAGGACTCTTACCATTTTGTTGTTGACACTGGACTTAGAGTTTGGAACTTTTTTCTGGAGAACTTGCTAGCTGAGACCAAAGCAGAGTTGCTAACAAAATGTGGGTAGTCCAAAAGGCAATATTAGAGGATGGCAGTTACTACCCTTGTGAAACAACTAAATGAAAATAGATGGGACCAACTAAATCATGGTTAGGTTGGGATAGGGGAGGCTAAATTACTAACATTGTTCTCCTTTTAAGAAATACATCTAGGGAAAGGAAAGGAGGCCCAAATGAATGAGTGAGTGAGTGAGTGCAATTTCAGAAGCATCATTACTGCATTTTAAAGGAAATTTTCTTAAGCAGGAAGTAATCACGTATACTTTACTGTTATTGGTAATCTGTATCATAGCCACTTATCTATCCTTCCTCAGCTCATCCCTTCATTGTATTTCTATCGGGAGGTATAAGAACATCACTCTTTCTTTTTTATTTTTACAGGAGACGTGTAAAATTTCCAGGCAGAGCAGATTCTCTTAAGACCACTGCAGCTAGCCTGAATTTATCACTTAGCTCTTCTGTAGCATGTCTGCGTGAACTACAACAATTTGTACAATAATTATCATTCAATTTATTGCTTAATTTGTGTTTATCAAAGGTGACTTACTGGTTGATATATATATATATGTTATATATCATATATATGTATATATGACATTCATGAAGATTTATTGGAACAAGGTGTTGCTAGTGTGATAGTTTCAAGAGTGGTTCAAATTTTACATTCTTAAGTGTTCGGATTAGCAAAGATCACTTGGGAATTCCCCCATATTTCCAACCCAACAAACTTAATCAGGAACATAGAAAGTACTATTTGGAATGAGCTAAGAATAGATTTTACTGCTCACTTCTTCTATCCATCCTTAATAGAAATGTTAACTTGATTTTTCAATTGTAGAGTTTACTTTACTTTTTTTGATACCATTCTTTCGAGTCAACCACTTATATTGATTTTCAAAGTTTTACAAATTAGTATGTATGTTAGACATAGTGACACAATCTTATCTTTTCTCATAAAAGAGTGGTGAGGAATTGTGAAAGAGTGTCTGTAGAATTTTAAGTAGGAGCAGATCGTTATCTAACTTTTAAATCCAGTCTTCCCCTTACACAATTTTCAACCACCTGGTCGCTGAAGCAATTCCTAGCCTTTATTTAGAAGTGTTTCTTGTGATTAGAGAGTAGTGGGCTGAATAATTCCTCATAGCTGAGGAATCACACCCTTTCATAAAGTCAGGATTAGTTTATACAAGGGGCCATTTGCTTGTCTTTACTCTCTCAATTCTAAGCCGTGCTTTGAGAATTTATTTGAAACCAAACTTCTTTAAAACCAGAAGACATTCAGAGAAGCCACTACTACATTAGGATGCAATCTGAGGTGTGAATGAAGTTTCAGTTGGAACTTAACATTTTGTTTCTGGTGAGAACTGTGCAGGTTGTATAGTCTTGAACTTTTATTTTACACATCAATAAGCTGAGGCTTAGCGAAGGTGAATCGTCTGCCATAATGGAACTAATGAATATTTGACTCTTCTTTAAACTCAGAAGAGACTATTTCAGAATTTGAGAAGAAAGTGCAAAAGGCCAATAGTAGGTTAAGCTAGACCATATAAAGAAAAGATAAATCTTCTATACTAAGGTACTATTATAAGGGATATGTCTTTCCATTGATTTTCCTGAAGTGGTGGGTTTTCGTTGGTTTAGTCACTCTCTATTACCTGATTTGATTTGCCTTCAGTAGTACATATTTGTAACACTCTTGGCTGGAGTTGGGGATACAAGAGAGATTGCAAGGTAATGTATACTTCAAATGGTAATCTAGTATTCTTGATTCTGACCTCATGGGCGTCTTGTCACCTTCAAGGCCTTCCTTGCCCAAAGGAGGACAGTGAGAACGAGGGAGCATTATGTTCCCACCTTTGAGGGCTGATGTGAGCTCAGTAAGGCACAGTGTCTTAGATCATTTGTTTAAATATACTTATTCCATTTATTTTTAATAATGTCCGTAATACGAGGTAATATGTGAAGTGAGGGCAAATAGGTTTGCCTGCAGACAATTTGATGCAGACAAGCCATCCAGCACCCATTGTTCTCTTTTCAGAATTTTCCCTTTGGACTCTTGCAGCCCATACCATTTCTTCAGTCACCCTGTGATAGTATAGTTATTAAATTTTCCTCTGTTCTCTCTCAAATATTTGATAGTTATTAAAATTTCCTCTGTTCTCTATAAAAATTTGATAACAATCAAATATTTAAATGTAATCACAGTAAAGTTGAGTGGTGTGATATGTCCAATGGGTAAATGAAAACATTGTCAGCTAATGTGAATTTACTGCAAAAATCTAGTTTTCATTTATTGATTCTTTTTTCTGGCATTAATAACTCATTTGGTTTTTCTTTATAAATGGATCTTTAACATATCAATGCATATGGAACATATGAAATAATAATTTTTTAGATTAAATGAGGTTAAATCCAATACAATATGGAGCTATCAAATACTTTCTATAATGAATTCATGATATATTGTCTTACTCTTCATTTATAGGATAATAATATGGATCTCTGATCTTTCTACTGTCTAGGGTGTTTATACAGATTAAAATTTAAAAATAAATTTGAAAGTCTATTATAATAGTATATTGTTGATTATATTAAATGTTTTACAATTAATTTAAATATTTTCAGATTATTCCCTCAGGTTTGAGAATTGAGAACCAAGAATAATTTGTATTTACTTTATAGCATAGCCTATTTATATAAACTAGTGTACATGTTTGCATGGGTATCATGGAGTCCCAAAATAAGTGGTTAAATCAAATAAAAGCTCATTTATCATAGCACAATCTCAAGGTAGATAGTCCAAGGAATGATGAGGTAACTTTGCTATGTCCTTATATCCAGGGAGCCAGGGGCTTTCTGTCATGTTGCTCTGTTATACTTAGGATTTCCCCCTCATTCATAAGGTCTAATATGGCTTGCCATGAAATATATGCCCCAAGATGCAGGTAGAAGAAGAGGCATATGCAGACTGTTTTTAGATGTGTTCTGAAAGTTGAGTGCATCAGTCTTCCTCATGCCCCATTGACCAGATGTAGTTACACTTAACTGAATGGAAAGGTGGAGAATATAATCTATTGCAGGAGCCATGTTCTCAGATAAAATGTGGGAGTCCTGACTGTAGGGAAAGGTAATTATAGGGGAACAACTTCCAGCCTCTGCTGCATTTATTTTTAAATTAAATCTCATGTTTGAGCTTAATTTAGGTTAAATATGTGTTATCATTTTTGACACTTGAATAAAAGTACCTGTGTACTTGATTTTGTGTAAATATTCCATATATTAAGTCTTTCTCACTCTGCTAAGCCTAGAGTGACCTTCACCACCTCTTGTCTTCCACTCCCTTCCGCCAAAGCCCAATTCAAATGCCATATAACATCACCTCAGTGAAGAACTTAACTCCATCTTTAACTCATAATTTTATCCCTGCTATTCTATTGTAATGCAATATGTGTGTTCCTTTATTGTAGTATCTAATAAGTTCAAATTTTCTCCAGTTATAATAGGACTGCAATTTCCTTAATGGTAGAGTTTATGTCTCATTGACCCTTCTAGTCCCCATGGTGCCCTTCATATAATAGGTTCGTGATATTTTCTGATTGAGTGAATGGAAATTTGAATTCTAGCCTTACTTTGTAACATAATGTATTATCCTGGATAAGTCATTAAGTCTTTTTTTTTTTTTTGTCTTTCCAGTAAAATGGGGGAAAGTTATAACTCTTAATCTGTATCATAAGGCTATTATGAAGATGAAATAATTTGAAAAATATGCTGTAAATTTTAAGATTTGATTTATGAGATTTCACTGTTTACTGTATTATTAGGAATTTAGAGAAATTAATCAAGATTGATTGGGTTGTCAAGTCAAATTTGTCTTCTAAGAAATTTCACAGTGGTATTTTGGCACAATGGTTTCAAAAAGATTCACATTTCATTAAGAAGTATATAATACTCTTTAATACTTAATTTTTATCTAAAGTATCCTGAGAAGTTGGAAAAGGGGTTCTAGTTAGTTTATGTCCTTGACCTAGATTCAGTGATAAGATTTAAAACCATGGTTACTTGATGGATCGGAGTCTGAGTTGTCTTTAATATGATATCTGCCAATGACTAATGTTGAGACTCTAGTGTCAGCTATTTTCTTATTTACAATATAGCAGTGAATGAATTATTTTTCATTAAATGAGATGCTTTGAGGGGGGTCTTAATTGTAACTCAGAAGATTCATTTCTCTTGCTAGCTCTCATACTTGGGCCACTTTAGCCTTTAGAATATACAATATTGATGTAGTATTTCCTCTGCTTTCTTATCCTCCAGACTTACATGTATTCACTTGTAGTATCCTGAAAATACCTCCTGCTAATTTTCTAATTGGTATGTTTTGGGGGGAATTGATGTGTCTCAGAGTCCTATGTATTTGTACTACCATCCAAATTTTATTTGAAATTTGATTATGAAGTTTCACATACACAAATTGCAATTTTAGAAACTAGACTATTAAACAAAACCACTTTACCCTCTCAGAGGAGGGCTACATTTAAATATGTATGTAACAATTAATTACCCGGAAAATTTATGTCATTATTTGTGTGCTTCTGTCACACAAATAATGTATAGTTTGTGTCATGTTTTTAGCTTGTATATTTATTAAGTGTTCACAGCATACTAGGAGTTTCCCATTATACTGAAATAGTTTCGCTGTCCATTAACCTAAATATAGAAGAGAATAGATTTTACTTTTGAGTTGTGATCTGATTTCCAAGATTCTTATAAATTACATGTATGCTAATTCCTAGTGATGGTTATTGCCCTCACTGCCACCCTTAACACCTCTTTATCATTTCAGATGCAGATTGTCATCTCCCCTGGGAATCTTTCCCCACAATTCCTAATCGTAAATCTGGTCCTATCTTTCCTATTCCAAGGCAGGTTTTTAAATGTAGCTCTCTCTGAGTTCTTTTTGTTTATTTGTCTTTCTCCTAACTAAACTCTGAATTCCAAGTTAGCTAGTGATGTATCATACTCATGTGTGTATATTCTGCTTAATTCCTAGACCATAGCAGATATTTCAGTAAATGTTCATTTGATTGAACATACATTACTTACAGAGATCTTTAGCTGACATATGTAGAAGGGATAGCTTAAGGAGCCTCCTGTTACTGTACTTGGTGAGACCCTCAGGTTATGCAATAGAGGGTCAATATGTCGAATGAGGACTTCAGAACTTAAGAAGGAAATGCATTTTATATTGCTAAGCACCAAGTAGATTGTAAGTCTGAGCTAAGCAACCAAGTGATCTGTTCCTTTAATATAATATTTTCTGAGGCCATTGCTTCATTGATCCATTCTTTTTTTGTATTTTTCTTAGGAGAGATATGCCACTTTTTTATGAGATGCAATGAAGTTAGTGAAAAATGTCCAAAAAAAATAGTGGGTATTATATTTAATATAAATCACAGGCCCAGACCTGTCTAAAAGGCTTTTGGATATTTGACATCAATGGAATAATTGACTTGGGAACCAAAGTATACACTGAGTGGTTACAGGGGGCAGCACACAGATGGACATTAATAAGCTTTTTCAATTTAGTCCAGACTGAACATAACTGACAAGAATCAGATGAGTCTGGCCAATAGAGCAAGTGAGATGGAGACTAGAAGATGGAATTATGTTAATTTTAAGTGGAATTATATATGATGAGCAGTTTTATAAATTAACTGTTTACTTGATGCAAATAAAAATTTGGGATAAATACAAAAAAAAATAATGCTGCAGTGATGTAACCCATTTAATTTAATTTTAGACACATTCCGAGGAATATAGAAAATTAGTAAATCTTTATACTGGAATTGAAAGTTTTCGTTTTCAGTAGTATATTAGTTTAGGAGAAAGGAAAAAGCAGAAAGGAAATGCATAGTCCTTAATCTTGTAATAAAGTTCTCAGAGAAAAATAGTGAATTCCCTGGTTAAACTTTGAAAACTTTACATAATGTCTATCGCTTTGTTTCTAAAAAGCCTATTTATTAAGTGAGAAGAAAAAGTGATATATTTTAAGTTCATGTGTGCTTGCTCTTTAACATATAATAGTTCTAGGGGCTCCATTGATCTTTTGTTATTATTATTATTCCTACCATTTGAAGTTGTTACTCATTCCAGGGTTCCCGGCCCTGTCGGCATGATTAGCAAGTGCTGTCAGTCTAGCTCGCGGTGATCAGTAGGGAGTCTGATAATGCAGTCCAGGCGCTGGTTGTTCGGAATATGAAAGTCGTGTCACACGGTGGGATTCCAGAGGAAAAAGGCACGTTTGGTAATCCAGCAGAGTTTCAAGGGTTAATCTGCCATTGCCTTCCCGTAAAGCTAAGGTTTTTCTTTTTCTTTTTAAATAATATTGGAATAGTTTGATCCTGTATACCAAGTGTAGAAGATTAGCCTTGGAAACCAATATTGTGTTTTCTCTCTTCCCTTCAGGACAAAGTATGTTCCATTTGGGACCGCCTCAACTACCTTACCAGGCAGCACCAGGTCTTCATATGCTTTCAGTTTACCTTCTACTATGGAAAGGATCTTTCCTTGAATGTTCATATTTTCACCTTGAGAAGGCAATATATATTAAAAAAAATCTATATACATAGGATGAGTTAAGCAGCTGTAAACAAATATAATATAGTAGAACAGTGGTTTGTGGGAGTTTTACCATATATACACATATATAATATTTTCCAGTCTGGTTTCAGACCCCGGCATGGCTTGGAGACAGCGTTGGTGTGTATGAAGGATCTTCCTCGAATGAAGGATTTGGGACAACTTTCCATGATGATTATATTAGAGCCTCAGCTGCTTTCGTGTTGGTCATGATGTGATGCTGAACCGAATGCGTGAACTAGCAGGAGTGGCTGGGATTGCAGTGGAGTGGTTCCATTCATTCCTTCCGGGTAGGTACCAGCTAGTGACGTTGGGTGAAAATGGACATTGAGGGTCTCCCTGTATGGAACCCCATCGTTGTCACTCATTCCCTTGTTCGTGTTTAGTGGGTTTGAGAAGACAACTGGACACCTGAAAGCCAGGCAGTGTGATCTGAATGACTGTGTAGAAGGTGATTCCCAGATTGATGTCACTCACATACGTTATTTCTGTTTCATCAGTGTGACAGGGCAGAATGGAATTAAAACTGAGAAAGTGTGATTTGTTGGAAAGGGAAAATTTGGGAGGCCTTGGTGTGCTTTGCTAATTTCTCTGTCTGAATTACAGTTTCTGTAAACTGTGGCCATATTTTGACTACAAATTTATCTATATATGAAAATCCTGTTACAATGTTAGATAGAAATGTTTTATTTTCTTTTCTGGTATGTATCCAAGCCTTCTTCCCTGTGAACATTGACTGCGTCTCCATGATCTTTCTTGCCAAAGTCGTAGTCTGCTTGTTCAC
Source organism: Mormoops blainvillei (assembly GCA_004026545.1). Taxonomy (NCBI): domain Eukaryota; kingdom Metazoa; phylum Chordata; class Mammalia; order Chiroptera; family Mormoopidae; genus Mormoops; species Mormoops blainvillei. The sequence continues at coordinate 66,499 of PVJD01002820.1, read as the reverse complement.
CCTTTTGCTTGGGGCTCTTTTAAGCAAAGTAGCCTGACTACAATAATATATATTCTTGAGGGTGATGAGTGATTTTTCCCAGAGAATGTTTTGCTTTATCTTCACAGAGAGTCCATTATTCTAACCCCGTTTTACTAAGTATCAAATTGGGTTGTACAATTAAGGAGTTTTCTGCCTCTCCTTCTCTTCAAACTGCTCAGGCATTTTAAGTTTTTATAGAGAACGTTCTAGAGTTTCTTCAATTTTGAACATGTTCTTTAGAAATTTGATGCCTCTTTTGGTTTTTATTTATTTATGTAATAATATTTTAGTTAGTTTCCTTTAGGGTAATGAAAACTTTGATGAGTGTTGAACATGAAGGAAGTTTATTAATTAGGTCTAGGAGTAGAATACAGGTAAATAACTGAAAAGAAGAAATGCTGATATATGTGTCTGTAATTATCATTAGAACTGTCTGTTGAATGTCATTTTGGCAAAAGGGCAGGAAACTAACATTTATGCAGTTACTGATCAGTGTCAGGAGCTAAGCCAAGCAGTTTCTATTTTTTTAGCAAATTTAATCCACACTGTGACATTGAGAGGTGGGTGCTATTTCTTCATTCTACAGATGAGGAAATTAATGCTGAGAGAAGTTAGGTATCTTGTTAATATCACAGAGTTATAAGTGGAAGATCTGATATTTGAGCCGAGGTCTGGCTGATTCCAAAGCCCAGTCTTTCCATCATAGTCAAATGTTAGGCCACAGGGAAATGTTAGACTCGAAATGGGGTGTCCCGAAAGAAAAAAAAGAAAAGAAGAAAAAGAATGCCTATTAGGATGCATGAACAAACCAAAGAGGAAATGAAAGATACAGGAATGTACTTTACTAGCATGTTTGTTTTGAAAATTTCCAGGGTTTTCTTAAAACTCAGTTTAACTAGCCAGGTGACAAAAGGAACAATTTTAGGATCATCAAAGATTTACCATTTAAGGGGTTGACAGGTTTAGAATTTCAGATTTTATCTCTTTGTTCATTCTCTGTTTTGAAAATGAAGTAATGGTACCGCACATTTAAATCCTAGGAAACTCTAAGGATCAGTGTATGGAAGTCAACTAGGCAGTTAGTGGAGGAGAGACAGCATTTGAAGACCAGTACCAGGGGTTTACTGTTTATGAAAGCTTTTATAAAAAATGTGTCTATGTCTACAAAACTTTCTTGTGTGGAACCTCAGCTTACCACTGCCTTTCATATACAATATGGTGCTTGTGACTGAAAATATGGTGAATTTTTGGTTCTGCTTAAATAGTAACATATCTGGATTATGTAAATACTTGTTTTCTTTTATCTTTGGATGAAGTTTGGATCAACATTATCAGTTTTCATTTTTATGTTGATGGGCAGCTGTATCCCACAATCACAATAGATTCATTTCAGGCATAGGCAGAGAATGTTGTCTCATTGCTTATAAACTGACATGTGGCAATAGAAAAGTACTACATCACATATTAAAATTGTTACTATTATCCTAATATGATATGCTGTTGTTAATTATGCTGCCAGTACCTTAGTAAACATCCCTCTCCAAAGAAGTAAAGCTCTTTGTAATGATTTTCAACTTCACTGCTATGTTTTAGCCACTGGCAGCTCATGAAGCAACAGTCATAAATTGAATTCATCACTTAGGATTTCCTGACTTAGCTTAAGTGAAATATCGATTTCATGGAATTAGGTGGCAGGTGCATCGAGGAACCATTTCCTGAAAGCTTTAAGTGACTATATAAAACCTCAAGAATATTAATTCAGGTCAAATGAGTGGTTTGGAATTGTGCTTCCTTAAAGAAGATGTTTGCCAAATGGCCAGAAGCCATGATCTTCAAAGTTTTGCTTTTTTTAAACATTAAAATATGAAGGAAGGCAGAGAACCATTTATTGTTACATAAACATAGATGCTTCTCTATAATTTTAGCAACTGTTTAATCAGTTACTATTTAGTTGATTAAATAGGGCTCCAGTTTTTAAAAAAAATTTTTTCTTGAATTATTACCTTGGTTCACAAATTCCTTTCCTTTACACCCCGATTACATTTACATGCTCTTCTCCTATTTTCTTATCGGAGTTGTTGCCAGGACGGTCTCCGTGTGCCTGGTTGGAACACCGTATTACTGTAAAGTGATGTGCAGGAAATGTTGTTTTGTTTAAAGATACATTTCTCCCATGGGTCATCAAAATGCGCATTTTTTTCCCTAAGGAAGATGTTTATTTCTGTAAAACAGAGGTTATATATGTATGTGTGTATATATATGTGTATATATATATATATATATATGGCATATTAGTGGCATTACTTTTGGAATCTATTAATATGTATGTGTGTATAATTTTATAGTTTTCCAAAACCATTAGCCTGAAACCATATTATTTATTCTCTTTTTACATTTGCATCGATCCTAGCCATTCTTACCGTTATTGTACTGTTTTATTCTGTATGGAAGAGTATTAATACGGCTTGTAGCAAACACAAGCACTTCCGCAGTTTCTGCTTCCAACTTACGCCTCTCACGGATCCTGTTTCCCAGAGGGTCGTATGAAAGCAAGAGCTAGGTGAATTAAGTTTCTTTTAGGTATGCTGCCAGATTCTTAGGTATATATTTAAGTGTCAGATACTAAGTTTGGGGAAGGATGCTTAAATTCACTGGTCTTTGTATTTATTTTTCCTTTCTCAAAGCATATTTTTTCCATAAGAGATCTTACCTAGAAATTAGGCCTTTTGTAAAGTTTGTTTCTACCTTACAGTTCTATCTAAATTTTGTGTATTTCATGCCATCCAAAGTAACTCCGATATTCGAATTTCACAAAACTTCTGTTTTATGGTGAAAAGGTATGTTCATTAAATGTCTTTATATGGTAACACTTCTAATCGAAGCAGACAACTGCCACTGAACAAACTGCCTTGAGAATGTAAGTGGACAAAGAAAGAGGAGAAAGAAGGAGGAAGGAGAGAGGAAAACTAAAATAAATTGACAGTTGTCCTATGAATGCCAATCTTAACAATTTTAGTTGGTGAAGTTAATTTTAAACATTTCCTTTATCAAACATTTAAAGGTAAAAATTTTTCCATAGCCAGCAAAACTCTGAGCTGAATTCTTTTGACATTCTGCTGATTAAGGAATTTCCAATGAGTAGCACCAGAGTCTTTTGCAGAGAAGAGGCAGGAGAATGAGACAGAAATGAAGTAATGGACAGGGGAGCCCTGCTCTTCTTCGTGAACCAGAGAAAGCCATTAAAAATGATGTGTTTATTGGACATGCAGTATGTTAGTTGTGTTTTTATTAAGAAAGATACAGACGTGATTGAAAATTTAAATGTGAAATGTCATACCATTGGAAAGAAATGAGAAAAATTGAAATCTAACATTTTAATCTACCTTTGGCAGGGAAATGACTTTTCAGAGTTAGAAGCTGTGAAATAAACTACAAAGAAAAGATGGACTTAATTGGCTATATAAAATTTTATGTGTCTGCATCTGAAATACAAAACATTAAGTGACATTGGAGAAAATGTTTTTAGTTAATATTATAGAGGTGTAATATAAAGAGATTATTAAAGCAATAAGAAAAAAATAATGAGCTTAGAGCATTGCGGTGAAAGGACACGAGCAGGAGAGCTCCAACCCGTAAAACTAAGGAATAAACACGTAGGTGAATAAGCATTTGATCTTACTAATGTAATCGTAGAAATACAAGGTAAAGTAATTATTGGAGATTGTTTCTTAGTTTACCTATAAATTAATCAGTCCATGCACTTCCCCCGACTCCAAATGATGCTTCTGCTTATATACTACTGGTGAGAATGTAACCCTAAATAACGCATTTGAAAAGCCAATTGGCATTATTTGCAAAGAAGTCATTACATAACTTACATCTTTTAAATTAATAATGCCACTTCTGTAAGCCTATATTAAATTATTCTTGTGTACAAGAAGAAGTATTATATGCACTGTGATATTCATATCAATGCTATTTTAGTTATAAACAAAGGACATAATTTAAATGTTCACTGGTGATTATCAGTGGGTCTCAAACTTGGTTGCATATTAGAAGCATTTGGAAAGATATGAGGAAATGCTGACGCTGGTGCCTCACCCAGAGATTTTTATTTAATAATTTGGAGTTGCCTCAAATCTTGCTTTTAAAAAATTCCCCTAAAAGTTTTAATATACAGCCAAATTGAAAATTGCTCACTTGAAACAAGTTGATAGAACATGTTTAACCATTTGACATATTTATGATGGTTTTATAGTAGTGTGGAAGGAGTATAATATAAAATAAAATATTGTGATTCAAGAGTTAGATAAATGATAGCTTTAAAAAAGAAACACACCAGAAAAATAGGCCAAAAGAAATTTTATAAAATTCTCAGGGTTGCTTTAAGGAGTTGGGATTTTGAGTCATTTTTCTCACCTTTTCTTCAATTGACAGATATTTTATAATGTTCTTACATATTGCTTTTTTAAAAGAAAAACTATATTTAAAAGAAGAGTTCCTGCTGGCTAGATCTAGGTAATTTTCTACTTATAGGTTATTACTACCTATGACTACAGAGATTTATTCTGACTTCTAAAGTAATCGTATCCTGAAGTGAGAGTCACACCTCATTATTATAATGAAATTCTTCACAGAATTCTTTTTTGCTTTTTATCTCAGAAACATTTTCCCATGCAGTTTTCTGACTTTTGGAATATAATAAGTGCAAGTCATTCATTTTTCTCTTCTTATATTAGTTAAACTACATCTGTGCCTGTCGATTTTCTTTTTTTCTAAATACCATGGATATGCTGATGGCTCCCCAGTGTTTTTCTCTGACCCCAACTGTGACTCTGTGATTTGAGTGTATATCTGAATTTTGGGTGCATAACTTTAAATTAGTAAGTCCAGAACTAAATTTACCATATTTTTTTTTCCAAACCTACCTGTTCGCAAATTACATATCTTAATTATACCACTGTTCACCACAGCCCCTGGAGCAATCCTAAATTTCTTCTCCCTTGTCTTACACATCTGATCAATTTCTCTGTCCTTCTAACTCACCCCTGCTCATATTTCTTCTCATGCACTCCTCGATTCTTTTTCTACATCTCTGCCCTGCCACTGTTGCTCTGGTGAGGTTCTTGTCATCTTCCCTGAAGTCCAACACTGCAGGATACTAATTGATCTGTCTTCTTCTAGGCATGTCTCATTCTAGATCTATCATCCTGCTATAAATGGAGAAAGGCATTTCCCTCCTTAAAGTCTTTGAGGACTCTTCCCTGTCCCCTGCAGGAAGACTAAGCTTCTTGCCGGAGATTTAAACTGCAGTATCAAAGTCACGCACATGGAATGGCACAAACCTTCCTTCTAGAATGTGATCCCGACCTTACTCCTTCACCCTCTCACTGCTCTGGAAATGCCAAATAATCATGTTTCTGTACATCACATTTTAATTCTGTCCATTGGTGCCCCCTTTCCCTGGAATGACCTAATTGCCTCCATGTTGATTAGATTAACAGATATTTAAAGATTGATAGTGTCCACCATTGACTGGAGTGAGGAAAATAGTTACTCTCAAGGAAACTAATTTGGAAATAACTATCAAAATTTTGAAAGCGTCCTTGTCATCTGAAAACTTTACTTTTTGGAACCTATCCTAGAGAAATAGTAGTACATATTGTCTTAGTTTTTTCTGGTTGCTGTAACAGAATTACCATAGACTGGGTGGCGTATAAACAATAGAAATTTGTTTCTGACAGTTCCAGAGACCATGAAGCCCAGGATCAAGGTGGCCACAGAGTTGGAGTTTTGGTGAGGGCCTGTTTTCTGGTTCATAGGTGTTCAATTTTATGTTGAGTACTTACACAGGAAGGGGGGAGAGAGCTCTCTGGGCTCTCTTTCATAAGGACACCAGTCCCATACAAGAGGGAACCATCCTCATGACATAATCGCCTCCCAAAGGCTGCCTCCCTTACACCTCTGAATGCCATCATATTGGGGATTAGGTTTCAACAGACGAATTTTGAGAGTAACACAAATATTCAATCTCTAGCACATACATAAGGAGAGTATCACATTCTTTATTGTAGCACTATTTTAATGGGTAAAGTTAGATACAAACTAAGTGTTAAATAAAAAGGGAATATTTTAAAATTATGGTATAACATATTTACCCTGTAGGATATTAAGAGCATTAAGTGAATATTAAGAGCATTAAGTATTCTATAGAAAATTAAGGACAAAAAATATACTATGGAAAAAATTCCCACTCATGTTATTAAGTTAAAAAATCATGTACCTACCAGTATGCACTAAATGCTATCATTTGTGTTGAAAATAAATTTAAACTACCGTACTATAGATTTGAATATATGCATGTATATGAATGTAAATAGAAAAAGCTCTGGAAGAAAACATGATAAATATTTAATAGTTATTACTTCTGAAGCAGTAGGTGCAGTTTGGGGAAGTTAATAGGGACTTTTTAACTCTGTATAACGATGTACATTTACACTCTGTATATAATTTTCATGTAATTATTTATTTGCTTGCATAAAAATGTTTAAACATTAACATAACTTGAAACAAGGAAAGGATCTGATACATTAGAGAGAAGCCAAATTGTGGATAAAGAAAAATCATGAACAATTTCATTTTATGTTTGGAAATTTTCAAAATACAGTAAAATAGCATAGACCAAAAGCCACCAGCTGGAATTAGTAGTTGTGGACATGTCATCCTAGTTGCTTTGAATTTCTTTTATATAAAGTGTAACAGAAAAAGCTGAAGTTCCTTTGATTTCCTTCTTTTCTCAAAGGCAATCAATGTCATACATTTGCTGTATCCTATTATAGTTGAGAATTTTATAGGTTTACTATGAATATTCAGGTAAAAATATTTTTATAGCTATTGATGAACATTTAGTTTATTGACAGTTTTTTCCCCGAGACAAATAGTGTCTCTGTGACTGTTAGTTTTTCTAGAGTCTGTACCAAACAGTGGCATTGCTGATCTGTACAGCATGCACATTTTTTTCACTAGATATTGCCAGATGTCTTTCCAAATTGGTTGTGTCAATTTATATTCTCACTGGATTATTTCATAGCTCTATTTCTGGGCATCCTCAACCAATATTTGGTATTGCCAAGCTTCAGATTTTGTTCTACTTTGTAATGTTAGCCTATCAACAGCCCCCGAATGCTTTCTGAGTGTCCAAGTCCGGCAGGGCCCTCCGAGGGGACACAACAAATCCTGATGAAGTTGGGGCCCTGAGGAGCTGGCTGCCATCGAGCAATGCAGCGCTTGACAGCACAGGACTAAATGCTGCAATCACAGGATAGGCTGTGATGCTGCAGAGGTTCAGAGATGATCATCATGTACTGGAGAGGTTACGAGAAGGCAGGGGAGGCCCTGGCTGGTGTGGCTCAGTGGACTGAGAGCCAGCCTGCAAACCATAAGGTTGCAGGTTCAATTCCCAGTCTAGGGCATGTGCATGGGTTTTGGGCCAGATCCCCAGTAGGGGGCGCATGAGAGGCAACCACAGATTGATGTTTCCCTCTCTTTCTCCCTCTCTTTCTCCCTCTCTTCCTGTCTCTTAACGATAAGTAAATAAAATCTTAAAAAAAAAAAAGAAGGTAAGGGAGGAGAACATAGGGTGCTGAATTTGAAAGAAGTATGAGGGCAAGCAGCGTGGCTGGAATCAGCAGTAAGCCAGTAGTCAAATCATTATTAATCACCCTTAAATTTTTAACCAGAAAGGGGCTTGTAGAGCTTTCAAGCATACCTGTTGTAAACACATTTTACAGATGACAAAATTGAGGCCTAGAAAAGTTAGGTCAGCTTACATAAATTACTTACGTTAAGTGTCTCCAAAGTAAAATAAGGAAGGGACTCATTGGTTTAATTAACTTGAGCATCCAATAGGTTGATCTTCAGCCTGACTAGATAACGCAGAGTTCGAGTAATATCATTCCCCACTCTCTTTTCTTTCCGCGTGTTGCCCTGCTTTCTTTTGGTTAGCTTTATTCTCAGCAGTCTGTGTCTTCGGGGAGGCAGAGGCAGGCACCAGCTCATTTCTGTTTGTGTACCTTTCTAGCTTAGGTTTCTACATGCTCTGTGCTCTTTATTTCTATATCAGTTCTCCAAAAGATACTCAAACTCCCCGTTTGACCAGATAGTTTAATCTTGCTGGCTTTCCTGGTATGAAACTCGGGACCATTTCATTGATGACTAAACTGGAATGATATTACTGAGGAAGGGAAAGCCCCTAAGAGAAAGCAGTGCCAGGCATGTAAATATAAGATGGTCAAATAGCCCGTGTGGTAGGTAGGGTGATTGACAAACATGCTTGTAGTCATGAGTTTGAATTGAGTATAGATGGTATTCATTGCAAGCACTTTATGTTCACAAATCCTTGATTGTAACAATTTTTATAACAGTGTTATATATTCATCTCAACAAACACCCTTTGAGTACATTGAGATTGCTTGTCAGATAATACAAAGACAAACCGGTATGTGTCTATCCCCTGTGGAGTTCCCAAACTTGGACGTAGCAAGGGCAGGAAAGTTAGAAGTGTAAACAATTTTGGGATGAAAAGAAGCTATAAGAGGTATGCATAGTGTTGAGACTGTAGTGCAGGAATCTTATAAGAGGTATCACCAGACAAGTGGTAGTTAAATTTTTTATTCTGAATGGTAAGTGGAACAAAGAGTGGGATGCATTTCCTTGTGGAGGGTTTCATATGGGCCAGAACAGGTGATGAGAAACCATGGAGGCACGAGTTGGATCAGACTGTAGGAGAATAGACTGCGTGTGGGATAGCAACGGGGAAGGTGGAGAAGATGAAGATGATCTAGGTGTCAGGTTCGCTGGTCAGGACCCTGATGTCGGCCGAGGAGTCTTTGCTTCCTTTGTCTGGTAGGCAGTGAAAACCACCAATTGAATGAATGAATGAATGAATGAATAAATAAATATTAATAAAGATTCAGTGTACGGCATGGTCTGAAGAGTCTGAGCAGTACTTTTTTCTTTTTTATGTTTTTTTGTGTTTGCTTTTGTTTTTGTTTGTTTGGTATTTGTTTTTTAACAGGAACATTGCTCTGGCACCTGTGTATAGGCTGAATTGGAGCAAGGAGACGTTGAAGGTAGGGTTAGGATTGGGGGCCATAGACCTGCCCTCTCGTGATGTAAAGAGTTTTTGAATTAGGGCTTGAAGCGAAAATGTAAATTGAAAGGTGAACTTGGCTGAGGCAGAATAATTGGAATAGCGTCAGGAGCGCTTCAGTCCAGGGTGACGAGGAGGAGGGTGCACCCATCACTGAGCAAGAGAAGCAGAGAATCAGGAGGCAGATCTCCACAGCAAGAGTTGACTAAGATGGTTTTTATGTTGGTAATATCATATTGCAAATATATACTGATTTCAATTTTTTGTGGATACTGTTTATAAATTTTTCAGTGCCAACGTTCCTGGATATGGTTTTCAGTTTTATAAATTTACACAGAGAAAAATCATCACCATACTGCATTATTTTTCCACAGAGAAACAGATACTTTGTATATTAAAAAAATTTTTAAGCATTTGGCTGATAAAATTAAACATTCCTGGGCGTATAACTGCTAGGTACTTTTTTCTAATGATCCTAGTCATAAATATAGTATAGCATTTCCCCAGATACATTTCTTGGCATTCTGTAGGGATGTTGTCAAATATTATGGAGGGGAGGGTTTTTTAAAATTAAATATGCTTAGGAAACACTGAGTTAAGCATGTTTCTTGACCTAAGTAGGATTTTTTAGAGACTTTAGTATATATGATTAATGTATCGGTGAGTTTGCAAGAGAAGCATGCAGCATGCTGCTTTTCCAAAACTCATTTGATAATGTTTTTGGAGCATCACTTGGGACTAATGTTCCATAGAACACAGTTGGAAATGCTGCGGAATTAGCCATTGCTAACAAGATGGGAGAGTACAAGTAGCTACAAATAGAGTGTAGACACTTACATTTTTATATGAAACTAATTTATCATACCAAATATAATTACAAGATCTCTTCTTTAATATATGACATTCAGGATTTTATTTTGGTAAATACGTAGCTTGTTCTAATTGAAAATATGCTCTTTGAGATTGTGGCGGTGAGGAAATAGCGTCAGGCCCTGAAGAGCCAGCAAGAGCCATGGGTTGGCTACCCGTGCACTGAGTCAGCGACCTTAGCAATGTGCGCATGATCCCATCTAAGTCGTCTTCTTGGAATAAACTAAGGATAACATTTAAATTCCAAATGATTTCCTCTTGTTGTGCCACATACCTCAAGGCTCCTTTCTCCTGAATCCCTTGTCATTTCATATGTATTCATAGAATTCAGTTCAGCTCAGACTGCATTTCTATTATGTGCAAAGTGCTGTCAGAGTGCAAATTTATTTCAACACTAGCTTGACATATATAATGTGCTTAGGAAATGATTATTCAGTTAATGGATTGTGTTATTTTTTTAATGATTCAATTCTACAAAGAGGCATCCTGAATATGGATCTGAATTCTCTACATCATTCTCTCAGAGTTCTTTCTTCCTTAGTTTCCGTAGGTAGCATTGCCTGAAGAAGATAACCAACAATGTCATTTCTGCAGCCTAGTTCTTTCTTTATAATACTTGAAATTTATCATGGGGAGAGCCATTGTAATAGGCAGCATTGAGAGAAGATGGAGTCAACTGCTTTACATTTTGCCAGCATCTGGCTTTTCTTTATGCATTTCCTTCAAGCGCCATATAAGATAGATAGATAGATAGATAGATAGATAGATAGACAGACAGATACAGATTTTTTTTTTGATTTTTTTTTTTTTAGTACTCAAGGTTCATTAGATGGAGAAGGCAACCCTGTGGAGCGGGAATGTGGAATAGTGCAAAGAGTATTGGCTTTGGAATCAGAGTAGAACTTGAGTTTCAGCTGTATCACTTGCTATTTGATTGCAGTAAGATTCTTAATCTCTCAGCCTCTGTTACATCTGCTAAATGGGGAATCGTGCTTACATTTTATGGTGGCTGTAAGGAATATTGATAATAGTTGTAAAAGCTCAGTCACATAAGAGATACTGAATAAATGGTAACTGTAATAATAGGTATTTATTATTTTTATTCTTTTTCCTCTACCTTTACTGAATAAGTTATTTTCAATTTTATTCACATGTGAAAGGCTATATTTTTAAAGACCTCATGTTTTAGTTGGAGGTTTTTAAAAATTATAATTTAGATTATATGCTTTAGTTTATACTTTTATTGGACTATTTCTTAATTTCCTTATAGATACTATTCTAAATATTTACTAACCAAATATTTGCTGAGTAAATCACTGTAATTGATCGATATAGTGGTATCTTGGTAGTGTCCATAAAGTAGATAAAAGTTCCAAGTTCAATTGCCTTTACATTGAAGAAAAATATCTCTTTATATTGTTCAAACCAATCAGAGATACATTGCTTAGGTTTGGAGTCTGAAATTTTTGCTCTATTTTAAGAATTAAATTGTACAACATATGTTACTTGATAATTATTTCCTACCTCAATATATTCAACTCATAAAAATGTACCTTAGAGACATGTGAAATATTGAAAATCATGTCAATATTCTTAACATAGAAATGGGCAAAATGTCTTCCTTTTAAATATAACCCATCTCTTGAGTTAATTGGTTGTTTCTATGTCAGTGCTTATTAAAAACTTTGATTAGTGATCTTTTCAGAGGGACTATGAAGTTTGGAATACTGTTCTTTTCTTCAAAATTAAATTTAAGGGTTACTGTAGGTCATTTTTTGGTTAACATTTTATGAGAATTAATCCCATAAAGTATGTAAAAGATTGTAGCCTTTAAGTTTTTATTTTCAGTTATTTTAGGGAGTTCCAGACTAGCAGTAATATCCCTTAAGAGTAAGTGGTAGTTTGACCTTGACTTTCTAGGGTAGTTTTTAATCACCTAGGACTACTAGGTTATTGATTTATGAAATAATGTATACTGTGACTATATGTACTTAGGAGTCATCCACATTCATTGATAGAAATAGTTAAATTTTCTCCAGTAGTAGTGACATGCCCATAAAATACATAAATGCATAGATAAATCCAAGGGCATTATTCCTTTTATAACATTAAAATATTTTTGTGAAGTGTTGCATAGAGCTAAATGCACAAATTATAAGTAATTTAATTTTACATAGTGAATGCATCTGTATCAAGACTTAGATAAAACATTACCAGCACCCCAGGGGCCATATAATTTCCTGGTGAAATAAAATTAAGATTTTTTTCTAAGCTATCAATACTAAAAATACTTGAAAGGATGGACTATTAATTTTTTGAAAGGAGAGCGAACATATAATTTTATCTATTAATTTATGTTAGTAGCACTTAGCACAGTAACTGTTTAATAATGCTTCCTAATACGTTTCTTGAATTTGTTGAACTTTTAGACCTGTGTTGTTCAGGATTAATTTTTTTTAATGTTCCCATATTTGAAAAGTGAGATTTAAGAATGTTTTCAAGAAATAGCTTTTATCTGAAATTTTTATTGAGATACTTAATAAAATAAAGTAGTTTAAGATTTGTATTACTTAAATACCATCTTGGAAAGCGTTATCATTTTATATACAAAGAAAAGGAAGGGTACAATTATGATGTTTTCTTTGTCATGTCTATAAATATTCTTCCAATTGCATTCCCCAAGTATTCTTACTGGTTCTTAAAATTATTACAGTAGATATGCCATTCATTCCATTTATTAAGTGTGCACTATTAGTAAAATTTTATATGCTCTGTCATCAATTTGATTTGATAGAGCGATGATTTTTCTGTATTTCACACAACACCGGTCTCTGCAAAGCGTCTCTGGAGGTTCTTTGATGTCTAGACAGTTTAAATTATGCTTGCTCCCCTGCCTCCAAATTCCACCCCTGTTCTGCTTCAAGGGTTGTGGGAAATGAAAACAAACCAGTGGAGTTCCATAGTGCTACAGTCTGTGGAGAAAAACAAACAAACAGAATAAGCTGTATATCTACCCTGGCAGGTGTATAGGAAGGGCCCAATTATAGTGAATGGCAGAAAGAAAAGAATTAGGGACAAATATTGTCCTACATATTTATTTCTAATTATATTCCTAATATAGAAATACATGTGCTGTGTGGAAAAAATGAAAATATTATAGAAGTATTAAGTAAAAAAGTAGAAGCTACCTTTTACGCTAGTCCCTTAATAGTTTCTTCCCTACGGGGAGCCAAACCTGAGTTTGGTGTATTTCTTATATATTTTCCTATTGTTGAAATGGTAAGATGCAGAATTGTATTTTAAGTTGAAAAACTTAACTATTTTTCCTTTTTTTCTTTGTTTTCCTTTCATAAATCGGGATATCACGATTCTTCCAATTCATCTTTTTAGAAAGTAAGTAACTTTGAAATTTTAGAAAATTTTTTGTTAAATTATTGATGTTTTATTATTTCATATATACATATACATGTATACATATTCTATTACAAAATTTTTAACTTTTAAATTTTGACTGAGGTGATTAACCCTTCCATTAAGTGTGAATTAAAATTTTTTAATTAATTAAAGGAAATGTTACATACATTTTCATGCTATCTAAAATTATAGACTTTTAACACATACTTGCCTTATCATTTTTATACTCACAGCAAATCATTGTAATATATGTATATGTGTGTGTAGATATGTGTTTATTAAATATATATATCTTTCTTAAAGTAGGCCAAGGCATGCTTGGTAGTTGTAGTTTTCCTGAATATAAAAATAGGAAAAATATGTAAATAATACTTTTACTCCTGTTCAATTGGAGTTAATTAAGACATTCATTTCTTCATGAAAAGCCATCCAAATTTTCTAGACTTTATGGGATTGTTGACAGTAACATCGAATGGTAAAGAAAATGGTCTGAAAGAGTTTAAAAATACATTCTTTTATGTATATTCTGCAATGGACAAAACAGCTTTCTTGTAATAAGTACTTAAGTCTTTTGATGGTAACGTTTTATTGTTTTTAAATAAAACATTATATCATCAGTAATTTTGTCTGTAAAGAATTGCAAGTGACTCAGTGACTAATTCGCCAATGATTTGAGTTATAAAATTTGCATTTGATTGCGAAGTATTTTCTAATTCTTCTAAAAGAAAATGTGTAGTTTTGAAACAAAGCAAATTTTATGTTTGTTTTGGGTAAGATTTGGGAAAAACTACAGTAGTCATTGAGACTTTTGGAGATATATTGTCATGTGATTGTGAATTACATATTTTAAAATATTTCTACAGTGAATCTTGAGTATATTGAGTTAATAAACAGTATAATTAAATAATATATTCATGCTCAATAGAGTTTATTATTTATCTGAAACTGGGTGCTTATCACTTATGTTTGCAGCAAGCATAGCGTTAAACTGCTATTTAATAGTCAATTTATTCTCAATTATCTTTTGTTTACTGTACCTTAGAAAAAAATTAAATCATAGTGATGTTAAATTATATTTGTTCAGTTTCATTTTTTTATTTAACTATCTTTAATGCTGTCTTAATCTTTAATATTATAACTCTGAGTTCTTGGAATTGTGTGTACTAGGATGTTAAGGGTAAAGAGCAGGAGGAATGTTGTGAGGGTGATGTTAGGTGGACAGTTTTATTAAGTTATACTTTTTAAAGTCTATGTTGTATCATTTTTATGTATTGGATTCTATTTTGCTTATAGTGTTAACATCCTTTTGCCAAGTCCCTACAAAAAACTGTGTTTCTGACAGTTTCACTAAATTAAAATTCCACAAATCTGGCATAATAATTCCCAGCTTCAAATTGTCTGTGCTTTTGCCTGAAGAGAATAATGATAAAAAAATATATTTTGCAGTATTCAGTGTAACATGTATGGCATCATTTATCTGGAATTTATTCATGGATAGATATTTCTGGGAGATGAATATATTTTACTTTACAAAGTATGCCTGGCCTACTTTAAATATGAGCAAAAAATCTTTTATAAGGAAAAATAATGAAATGAAGCTGTAAGCTTGTAGAAGTTTCATGAGGAAAGATATTACATAAACACACAGCATTATAACCATGTGTACTTTAGTGTAATAACTGCATTGTTCTTCGACCAAATTTATATTAGGGCTCTTGCTTCCTGTCAAACCCAATGGAATCATACTGACATGTTGGCACAGAGAGTTGCTTTCTAAAATAATAAAGAGTGCTCTTATTATTATAATACTTATAAACCTTTATGGCTATGGTGTGTGTATATGCTGACTGGCTATTAAGTATGTTGTGGCAACTCAGCAAATTTGGCTTTTTCATTTTACTGGTGAACTCTCAGACTAAGTAAGAGATTTGATAATGTTGGTTTTTAGAAAACTTTAATTTGGTAGCACAAAATTATATTCCTATCACAGAAATTCAAAATTCAAAACCCTATTATCTTGAAGGTCTTCTTGTCCCAGAATATTTTGGATTAAAACCTAAAACCCCTAAGAGGTGAATAGGGTGGAGTAGGACATCTGATCAATATTGGCTCAACCAAATATTGATCTTTTAGCATATTAGGAAGTAAAATGTTATGAAAACACGAGTAAATGAAAGTAATAATTGTTTTTAAAATTTAGTTTGCAAATATATCAGTTTGCAAACAAAACACACAAAAAAGCTCCAAAAGGCTAACCCAGGAAATACATATGTGTCACACATTTCATAAACATTTTTCCATGTGTATGAGTACATTTCAATAATGTTTGTACATATGGGCTTTGATATTTTTAATCACTAGTTTAATGCTGTTAGATTTCTTAAAAAAAAACTGTTGATTTCATAATTCAGTCACTTGCATCTTTCACACAGAACATACTTATTAGCTGGGCAGAATTCCCAAACACACATTTCTTTATTTGACAAATCTGAGAAAAGGATGTTATTGTTGAAGCTGTATCAGAGATATAAACACAGATATAAATTTTTATTTGGCCTTGTGAGAAATGCAATCCCATGAGTAACTTAAATGCTTGTAATTTCAAATCAGTTCTTCCCTGGTTTCTTATTATTCTTTTGTTGCTTTTCAACCTATAGGATGGAGCTGTCCTTGAACTTGGTTTATTTGATCATTCAAGTGCAACCATCAAGTTGTCTGTAATATTTAAATACTGAGGCTTCCTGGTATTATTTGCAAAATAACACCACATAAACGTTTGGGCTTTGGTTTCTTTGAAATATAGTGTTGGTTGCATTATGAATAAAAGCATAATTTCAATTCAGGAGACTTTTTGCCTGGAGCCTATAAGACAGATGCATCTGATTAACTTGGGCGAAACTGGACTGGCCTGTTATTGTAATGTAGATGTTTTCAGGGTTGGGAGGATATTTTTAAAAGGCATGCAAGAGCGTTCTTTTTTTTTTTTTAAGAGACAGAGAGATCAGTTTTGCCACAGAAACTGCGTCTCAGACTGCTTCATTTTTTGCACACTTTTATTTTCTAGTGGAACTTCTCCATTAGCCTGTCTGAATGCGATGCTTCACACTAACACTCGAATAGGGGATGGAACATTCTTCAAAATCCCTGGAAAGTCAGGCCTCTATGCTCTCAAAGTAAGTTGGATTGTTCTGCATATTGTGTCTGTTATTTCTGCGTATCATGTTTTTTTTCTCTCCCTGACATGTGCAGGTAAACAAAATTAGATTGGGGTAAAGGGTAGAAGAATGACCCCTATGCCTCTTAAATGTTTTCAGATGTTTTAAAAATGATTTCATATTAAGAATAAACGATGACATGTTTCTTTAAGGAAAGAAAGCATATCTGTGGTTTCACTCTAACATATGGTATTGGAAAATAGTTGTGGCTTCCTTAAAATTCTTGATTCTTAAAAATTTACATGGACGAGTGCCAGGGATCATCAGCCAAGAGCTTAAGATGATCAGTTGCCACAAACTATCTGATTTAATGACCATCGGTTGATACATAGCTTCACACCTGATGCCTTTCTGTATTTCATAAAAATAAGAAATTTCTCCATTCTCCCTGAAAACTTGATGATTTAAATCAGTTATTTGATTTTCAAAACAAACAGTGATCTCAAGGAAATTTTACTAACAGTGCATATTTGTTATATGAGAAGAATTGAGAAAGAAAAATAAAAGCTTCAGGTAACTGAATCTTAATTATTTTAGTGCAATTCTCATTTTCATCTAGAATGGGAAATGCCATGTAAGATGCAAATTTCCAGAGGACAAAAGCTGATGGTCCACAAATGGTTATGAACCTTGGAACAAGTAAAATCACTGTATTATCTCTTATAAATTAAAAAGAAGTCACTGCTTTAATAAATGATGGATCACATTTAAAGGTCATTAATTGCCTTTGAGAAGATTTTGTTTTTAATGCTAAAAGTTATACCTGGTAAAGAAGCAAAGATTCTTTCTCAGCTATTAAACATCAGACTCTGGTCACTGTGTGTTTCAAAAAATAACACAGGTTAACCAAAAGGACTTGTATTATTTTAGTTGCTTTTTATAGCTACTTGGATGTATAATTTAGTGATTAAAATTCTGAGTTGTTAAGCCATTTCCTAACATACAGAAGAATGTAGAATTGAAAAAAAAAGAAAACAACATATGTCAAAAAGAAACTTAGGTTTTGCATAGATTTTAAAAGGTTATCCAAAAACTCAACTGTGGCAGTGTGCTTTTTTTCAGTTAATTTTTTAAGGCGTGATTATACATTAAAAAGTAAATCTGTATTAAAATTTCACATTATAAGTAAATGTGATAATACTTTAGAATTCTGAAAGTATTTTGACTGTTTTCAGTTGCTAATACAGCTCCGTTAATCATCTTTTATAAATAATACAGAAAGAGGAGTCGTCATGCCCAGCTGAGGGAACGTTGGATTTAGGCTGCGAGTCTGAACTGGATGGCACAGAAATGGCGGAGACCAGCGCCCGTGGAGAAGGGAATGGAGGTAAGTGTGATGGATTTCAAGATATAAACCCTAGCCTCTTAAAAGTTATGTAAAATTTTATTCACTAATTCAATTCCCTACCATTGTAGATGCAGTTTTCTTCTAAGTTTTCACCACCTACTTAGATTTATTATAAAACAATCTTGATTCAAAAGGTTAGTACCTAAGAAAAGTATACAGTTTTTTGCTTTTTGTTTTATTTTCTTTCTAACTGTATGGATTCTCCAGGGCTATCTTGAGTGTTAGCAACATATTTCTCTTGCAAGGTGAGAGGGTCACCGGTGGGTACCTCGCAGTTTTATCCTTAGGTGAAGTTTGAGAACGCTAGTGTTGTATCTCCGAGTGTGCTAATATTTCCTGTGACCACAATAGTTTTATAATAACTTTGTTCCTAGGCTTGCCCATAGTAAATTAAGCTTAGTGTTAACATTCTTCACAGTGAAACAAGGGCCAAATAAATTATATTTTCGTGAAACACTTTTGAAAAGTAAGTAACCCTTCCAGAATTCTAAGGGGACATTTTCCACCTCTGAATTCTGTCCATGTTAATTCGTTTTTATCTTCCTCTAGATATTTGCCTTATGATTCTGTTGGTGTATGTAATATCTGTATTGCAGTTTTGGCAAAGTTTTGTTCCACAAAATCTGCTGCACTTTTTTCTTTTTTCACCCTAGTCATTGGTCCCACAAGTGAACCCAGATCGTGATTTGGGAGGAAGATTGTGTCATAAAGTCTCTGCCATTGAACTCATAGGAATCAGTCATTTATCTTTAAACAAACAAAACTTAAAGGATCCTTGCAGAAGCATCATATTTCACTAATAGCCCAAAGCCATTCACTTTGTGAGCGGCCATAGGAATCCCTCTGTATCCTGACTGGACACTCGTTGCTTTAAGCTCGTGTGCTTTTTGATAGTCCCCCTGAGATTGCTTCTGCCTCAGTGCTTGTCCGACCTGCAACACAGATTGTGAATTAATGTAGGAAGCACAGATTGTCTTAGTAAAATGGTTGAAGTAGGCCTTGTAGACTTTTTAAAAATCAACTTTCATTGAATTTGATGTCTCTAATCCTATACCTTTTGAAAACTTAACCCTTCACCATTATTGTAATTGTTCTGTGAGCATTGGCAGGTCATTGTGGTTAGAGAGAGAACAGAGCAGAGGTCCGTTGCAGTTTCTGGCATTCTGGAAGGACTGATGAATGGGGTGAACTCTATCCCTTCAGCAGAAGGAAGCAGAATCTTACTGTGTCATTCCCCTAGTTGTACTGCCTGCTTGTGTGAGTGCTTGTGTGCGATCTCTCTCAACATATATACCGAGCTTTTACTTTGTGCCAAGCACTGTTCTTGACATTGTAGTCACAACAGTGAAAACCCAGAACAAAAAGAGACCTCTCATGGATGTTATGTTGGTAAACAGACAGACAGTAGTCAAACAAATATGTAAAATTTATAGCTTACTCAGTGCTGACAAGTGATATGGGGCAGTTAAATAAGGAAATAAGAGTGCGAGAGAGGGTACATGTGAGAAAAGACCCAAGCGGAGTGAGGAAGAAGGTATTTAATGGGGGAGAGTTTTAGGTCAAAGAAGCAGCAATTACAAAGGTCTCGAGGCAGGAGAGTGCCTGGAATGTTCCAGAAATATCAAGAGGCCAGTGTCGTCGGGGGCCAGAGTGAGCAAGGGGAGAATATGGTAAGATAGGAAGTAAGAAAGTTATAGGGCCAGATTATACAGTGCCTCGATGTTGCTTTGATGTTGGCTTCTGTTTTGAAAGAGATGTTAAACCTTTATAAGTTTTTGTGGTAAAGAGATAATAGTCTCACCTAGGATCACTAAGTATAATATGTATTGATAAAGTTATATAGATATTGATGTTCCTTTATCTATATCTACCTGTGTATGTATAGATAGATATAAATATAGATATATAGATGTGCACGTCTGTATATACAGATATAAAGATATATATTACAAATAAGGAAAAAACAGGGAGACTGGTTACAAAGCTATTGTCATAATCTAGAAAAGAGGCCACAGTGGTTCGAGTAAGTGAAATAGCAGCGGATGTGATGGTAATTGATTGGGTTCTGTATATATACAAAGGAGCTGCCGAAATGGGTGAAATTGTGAAATAAAGAAGAGTTAGAGATGACTCCAAGGTTTGCGTGTGAGCAAATGGAAAAAATAACATTGTCTTTAATGTAGTTGGCAAATCTGCAAGAGAATCAGTTTGAGGCAAGAGGCTGTTGATCAGGAGCTTAGCTTGGGACATATTAAGTAAGAGATTCATTTTCAGCAACAAGGTTGATATGTTAAGTAATTGGATTTACCTGTCTTAAGTTCATGGGAAAAACCTTGCTGGAGATGTACACTTGAAGGTGGTTAGTTTGTAATAATATTCAAAGGTAAGAAACTAGATGAGATCACCAAGTAATTGAAGGTAAATAGGAAAGATAAGAGACTCAAAGACTAAGCTCAGGGGTACTTGAATTTTAAGAACTTGGAGGGGTTACAGGAACCAGGAAACGAGACTGAGGACAAGTGGACAACATGTTGTCTGTTCTGGAAACCAAGTGAAAAAAGTGTTTCTGGGAGGAACTGACTCAAATGTATCAAATGCTTCTATATGTCAACTTACAATGAAGACTTAGAAATAACTATTGGAATTAACTTTGTGAGGCTATTGATGGACTTGATAAGGACAATTTTTGTTGAATGGTAAGATCACAAGCCTAAATGGAGTGGGTTTAAGAGAATGGGAGAACAAAAATTAGTGACCCCAAGTGTAGACAATCCTTTTAAGGATTTTTGAGGTAAAGGAAAGGAGTGGACTGGGAAAAATGACTACAAGCGGAAGTGGAACCAAGAGAAAGTTGTTTTTTTTTAAACATGAGAGATGAATATTAAAATACTTATATGCTGATGGAAAAATCCAGTTGAGGAGGAGAATTTGCTAATGCGGAGGGCGTCCTATTGCCGTGTGATTGATTAGATGAGAGGGAACGGGCTCTTTTAAACAGGTGAAGAGACTGGCCTTATTTAGCAGTGTGGAGAGGTGCTCTGGGAGAGCAGTAGGAAAAGTCAGGGTGCTTGGCCAGAAATAAAGGTAGGTGAGTACCTGTGCGAGAGGGGCTTATAGAAGTTGCCTTCTTCTATAAGAAGCTTCTTCTGGCTTCCTTTTTCTCAGTGAAATAGGACATGTGTGCACCTACTGAGGGTGAAGACAAGGAAGATAGTTTTGTAGATTTAAGGGGAAGGTACAGAATTTTTGTCTAGAGTCTTGAGATCACTAAGGACACTCACAAGGTGGCTAACCCCGAATTTAATATGAGACCAGTCGGAATGATTGTACATTTTTCTCCAGTCATTCATGACTAGTGTACAAGGACAGAGTAGGTACAGAGTTGGATTTGACTAAAGTTAAGATTTTGCCAATGATGAAAAGAGTGAGGGGCAAGTGAGTTGAGGGTGCATGAAGTAGAGTAGTTAAGATCAATCTCCACAGAATTTAAGCTGATCATGGCGGTGGGTGAAGATGTGATGTGTGAGAGATGGTGTGAAGAAGGAGCCTCCCTGGGGTGGACAGATTGTTTGACTTGGTGTCCTAGCGAAAATGAGTTAGAAGGATAGGTGACGTGAGAGTGGAATGTATTCAGTTGAGTTTAGAGTAACATTATGGAACATGTCTAAAATGAGAGGAAAGAAGGGGGCTTGGTATAAGGCTGTCATGAGTGGTTAGGCGGTGCATGTACTCACTTTCAGAGTGGCCTGGTGGAGGGTCCATCAGTGGGACTGAAAGTCAGAGCCCTCCATCCCCCCACCTTAGTGCCATGGGGTGGAACAGGGTCTACTGGGAGGAAATGTTGCTTTTTCTCATTTGCACGAATATGTTGTAAAGGGTGGTCCTGCATCAAGTATTACAGAACCATCTGTGTGGATACTGAAACAGACAATTATGATAAAACTAGCATTGAATGGGTATGACCTTTAGGAGCTAAAGTCTTCATTAAATGAAGGGGAGTAATCCAGGTGTTAGTTGGTAGATAAGTACAGTAGGCAGGAGTACTTGGTACTGTAGTCTGTCATGGCATACAGGGCTGGAGGCATCTCAAAAGCAGGGAGGGAGAGTAGATGTCACCTCTCCCATGTCCAGCCCAGTGGTACAAGATGCACCGAAAAAGAAGGGCTGTTACCAAAGAGGACAGAAGGGGGAGAAGTGTCCATAAGAGAAAGCCAGGTTTTGTAGATCAAGATGCAAAGGGAGTGTTGAGAAAACAGATGGAGGGCATAGAAGATTTTTGCTAATGACTGATCCTGAATTTCAGAGGAAAGAATGGGAGGGCTTTCGTGGCCGGGAAGGGTTGGGAAAGTGGGGAGAGCATTCAGCCAGTAATTAAACCAAAGCAGAGATAAGCAGGTCCCCCTTATTGAACATGTGGATAGGCACTTCACAAAATGACACATCCCCACACATCTCCAGCTGATATGACCAAAACTAGATTTTTTTCTGGCCTCTCCTTTGAAATTGCATTAGGGAAATTGCTTTGGGGAGTCAGTGAAAGAATAATAAATAGCTTATTTCCTTGAGTATTCCTTGATTTGCCCATTTTTACATCTTATTAAAAACCACAATTGCTTCTTGTAGGACAAGTATATTTTCTGTCCCTGTAAATATGATAAACTTTTAAGACTAGTTCATTAATCTAGTCTTAGGACTCATTTTCAACCCTAGATATTGAAAGTATACAGAGTGCTTGTAACACCCCACCTTCATAAACTCCTTACACATATATTGTTTCATCCTCACAACATTCCTGTGAGATAGTCACTCCTAGCCTCTGTTACTTTATTTTTCTACCAATGAGGCAGGAAACTTAGGTTAAATGTCTCATCCAAGTGGCAAGTCCATGCAGGTGTGTGTGGCAAGTCTGCTGGAGCCACAGAAAACATTATTTTCCAGGAATCCTTGATGCAATTTGCCTTTACAACATTTGTCTAAATCTATTCTGATTATAAACTTGAGAATTTGACAAAGAGGAACCCTTGGCTTATCCAAATGAAGAAGAAGGATACCACATGATTTCTTACAAATCGATAATAAATTCCCTGAAACTGAACTGGTTTAGGTGATTTGCTTGCTTACCCCGTTTCTTATATTTGAACAAGAAGTTAGAATGGATATCATATCCACACTGCTTACAGCTATACAAATATACTTTGAAAATATTGCCAGAGAGAGAAAGTGGGCATGTGTGGGCATGGGTGGGGATGTGTGGACATAGGAGAAAGCGTAGGACAAGACGAGGAAGGAAAGAGGAGGGTACTACCATCTGTGTTTTTTATCTTTATCCCCTCCTCCTCTTTCATTCCCCCTTTGGCATGAAATATTGGGAGGTATTGAGGTGAATACTAATAACTATCAATTTGTAAGATACCCTCGTGTGAATCCCAAGAATAAACCTCTGCTACCATAGAGTTATTTCAAATTAACAAAGATGAATTGACATTTGCTAGACCATTAAAACGGGTAAGCAGAAAAGTATTTGAAAACAAAGCATTTTATGAAAACTGTTAACAAGAAAAAAATCTTAGCAGCTTAATTTCAGTCAGTAACACTTGCCTTAAAGTAGAGTTAAGATAAAAATAGAAACGCTTCAGTCCTCTTGCAATCAACTGGCTGGAGAAACAGATTCTTTTTAAGTGGGAGTTGCTTTGCCAAGATATTTTGTTTTATGGTTTTGTTTAAAAATTTTACAGTGTGGGAAAAGTGGTATATTATTGATTATAAGATTTACAAGACACAAAACTATAGTTATGTGTTATGTTTCTTTGACTCCTAAACAGTTTCTCAAGTTAATAGAAATTAGACGTATGGACTTAAGAAAGTAAACTCTTCAGATTTTACAAGCTTAGCGCTAAAGATCGAAGAGTGATTTAGGTGAATCACTTGATATATCTTTGTTGACAACCTGTGACCATTTATGCCAATGTAAGTATAGATCTGTGTCAGCGAAAGAAAATATTTTGAATTTTATGAGCTATTTTAGTCAGAGATTTATGGGTATGTTTGTGTGTGAGTTGTTTTCTGAACATAATGCAGTGGTGTATCATAAGTTTGCCCACACATACTAAGTGGACTTGTAGCACATTGCTGGCTGCAGAACCCATACATATTTTATATAAAATGATACCATCAGTAGATAACCTTCATCTTCTTCACCTTCTATTTATAAAATGTTATCAACAAGAAAATGAGCTTCTCCTCTTGTGGTCCTAATATAGTTCATGTTTAAAATCAAGAGCAACCATTCTATTTAATTTTTTTTAAATGAGGAAATTTGAGAATGCACAATTTTCATCCACAGAGATCAAAAAAGGTTCTGCATGTTATTAACCCTAATGGCTTTCAGGGAGGAAGCAGCAATCTAGCAGGGGAATTAGTATTTTAAGTCTCTATTTAGGGGGAAAAATTATAGAGAACATATATCCTATGTTTTAGTCCTTAGATCCCAGGATACATAATGATTCCAACAGTTGGAGAATTTTATATGGTCCTTTTTCATTATTCTTCATGACCAGTTTTATAAGCGGGTTTCTGATTGTATGATTCTTGGCAGGGTTGTGTTAACTTAATGAAACATTATGCAGCTCACTCTTTGTTTTCATTGCCTCTGAGGCCACACTTTGAGGGGTCTTTTTTCAAAAGTGAAAAGTGCTTTAAGATGGCCTGAAGTGTGTGGATTGGATCTCTGTTGAGACATCAATTACATACAGATGAGGAGCTCCCTGGAGGAAGCGAGATGTGTACTAATGAAGGATTAGGTGCCCTCAGGGAATGGCACTGACAAATTTATCAGTGGCAATTTTCTACAGGGTAGGGGAAAGGAAAATGAGGGGACTGTGGAGTTGTGAAGGGAGTGTTTTGATGAACTTTCAAAGATGTTGCCACCATGTTTGGTGTCTTATTCCTTGCAATGTTATGGGTCTTGTTTTGCTGGAGGAGTTTCAGCAGCTTGTCTGTGACGCCCCAACCATGACTTCACATAGGATGGCCTCTGTGTCTCCATCTTGTGTTCATGATCAATTTCTACGTGACAGCTACTCCAAACAGTGTTGTAGATGAGGGAGGGGAATTCTTCCAGGTCCCCTGATTTTCTTAGGTTAAGCTAATTTGTCTTTTGCCCAACATCTGCATTTTCTTTAACAGCTTTGTTAGCTCATGGGGACACCTGTTCCACATTGGTGGCCTAGAGAAACTTAAGTCTGTGAAAATTATATTGTTTTAGTTACACATGAAAGAAAATGCAGAGGAAAGAGAATACTGTTCACAGTCAGAAATGACCATTGGCAAGATATAAAACTTCCTCTTCCCACTCTTTCTCATTTTCTTTTCTTTCATCCCAGCCCACAGCTTTCACAGGTCATGAGAAGTGTGGGGGACTTCAGAAGTTCATGTAGGCCTGTGTCCTCTCTCACGCCAGCATGTTACTTAAACCACTTGATTCATTAGACGTGATTCTAACGGTAAATGTCCAGAGGGATAGGAATCTCACAGTCCCTTTATATTTGTCTCTGTGTTTTTGATAACCTTTATTTTTTTCTTCAGAGATATATTTTAGTTTATTTTTTAATGAAATTTGTTGAGGTGAGCTTTATAGTCAAGAATTTTTTCCTTACGCTGAAATCATTTGTGCTTTTAATTAAACGAATTTTCTTTTTTCCCCTGATGATGGAGAACAGCTGGGCATCTAGATCCCACCCCCTTTATTTTAACTTCTCCAAATGACTTAGCTAGCCCAGCTCTTTCAAACATTAATTATAGATACTATTTTTTACTTCTTTTACCCATCAGGGACCCTTTTTCTTACATATTTCCCCTGGAACTGTGAACTTTGTTCTTATATAAATGGATTTATACAAGAGTCATGGGAGAAAAAAAGTTTTATTTTTAAGTGCAGATAAATGAACCCATTTAAGTGTACTTTTCCCCTCACTTTCTATGCTACGAGAGAAATATTTCATAATCTAGAGATAAGAATTCGAAAGAGACTATGATCTCATAATAAAAACAAACCCCCTCTCAAATAAAATCAAAATTAAAGGTATTCCCACAATTACTCATCTTAACTAGTCAAATTTCAGTTTGATTTATGTAGTTTGTGATTGGTATATAGAAATAAAGCACCCATGCACTTAAAAAAAAAAAAAGTGCCTTTAGCATTGATACCCGATTATCCATTCCCTCTTTTTTTTTCCTCTGAAGTATCAGTATATAACCATTGCTCCAACAGTTAGCTACATGAATACCTCATCTAACTTTCCTTTGTTGTAACTGGGCTACCTTTCCTATGTTGAAGTGTAGAGTAACTGGTAGCAATGCTCACGAGTGAAGCTCTTCCCCTTGAACTGTACAACCTTTTAGTGATATCTTTTCTCCCCAGTTTTTTTCTGCTTTTAATTTTCTAGGTGGATTACTGTATTTCTGTGTAGGTATTTCAGGACCCTGATGCACTGCAGAACATCACAGGTGTTGTACAGTACAAAGAAAGAGCTTCTAATGTGTTACCTGATGTCGGTAGCTTATTGTGTTGTTACTGGCCATTGTTCAGAAAGAGGAATCTCTACTGCTTCTATTGCAGAAGGGGTTATATGGCTAAAGGCTAGTACCTGTAGGATATACTTTTCCCAATAAATATTTTTCTTTCTGGTTTGAATTTCTCTTGTCTCAGTTTTCAGGGATTATTTTTGTGGATATCCATAAATATTAGTATAACTAAATTGCTCTGGTGACAAGTCGAGTGTTTGCATTCATTAGCTGGGGCTAACGGAGCAAACTATAAAATATAGTAAACTTTTCCGTTAGAATAGATATATTTTATTCATAGATTGTATCATACTAAGTATTATCAGGTATCAATATTCGTAATGTTCAGATGTTTTCTCCCTTGAAAGCATCTTAGGGGGAAATTATTATTTTCATTTTTTTATTGCTATTATTGCCTCTAAGTAATTGCTGGCCTATCTTAGTATCTCATACCCTTTGAGTGTTTTCTTTCAATGCAACAAAGGAAATTGTTTAAACCCAGATGCTTACATGTACCTTGGAGTAGGAATGCTTTGAGAGAGAGCACTTTTCCTTGGTCTGAATCAAAAAAGGATTAAGGAATTATTTTTTTCTCTGAAAGAAATGGAGTCCAGGGAAGATTTAGTTTGGGTCAGATGGATTTTTCCTGCTATTTGTCATCAGCTTTTTGGCATTTATTTTGTTACTGTATATTTCCAGTATGTTTGATGTATACAATTTCAAATGTAAGTTATGTATATATTACAGTCCAAACAAGCTATTTTGATTATTTGCTATCTAGGGATACTTGTGAATTACGTGCTTACAGATCTTTCAAAACAAATTATAGTTATCATGACTAGGCTTTCATAGACTTAGTTTTTCTCAGGTAAAATTGATAGTTCTGTACTGTTGTTCTTTGAAATATCTATTTGAAAAAATTATGGTCTCAACATTAGGTCTTGGGTCTTTTTCACTGTTTTTCTCCCTTCATTTTATACAGGCCTTGGCATGAAGGTGCTCGAGAAGTTTTGCAACTGAATGAATAATTAATAAAAAAGAAATAAGCTCCTATTCTAATACCCAGTCGTCTTTTAAAACGTGATTGAATTCTAACATTGTGGCACACAGTGTGTAATATGCTGTATGGCCTTTGATTTAAGTTCTTTATTTATAAAAACTATATTAAGCTTATTGTGTATGTCAGGATCATTTCTACAGATAATTGTTTGATTAGGGAACATCTAGCTTGAGTTTTCAGAAAATCATAAGAGAGTAGTTGGAGGGGGAACTGATCAACATTAAATTGATGGAAGGACACTCCTTTCCCGACCTTGGTTAACCCTTTGAGCACCAGCTAGCTCCCATAGCCTGTTACTTATCGCATAGTTTAGTGAGACATATTACAATGAATACCTTCGTTGCAGTGACTGTATTATCCAGATCTCGGCCTGTTTTGTGGTTCTGTCCCCACGCAGCTCCTGCCATTTCAAGTAAGCATTGTGATGTCTAATTTTGACTTTAAATTTATTTTTATTTCACTATGCAAAAACCTCTAAACTGTGACTGTCCTCTTAAATAAGGCGGTGAGTAAAGACAGCAGAAGAAAGTATATCTAACATTCAGCGGCAGGTCATATGACTTCCCACTGACTTGAGTAGGACGTTTAGTGGTTCAATTTCCATATTTTCCTTAATTGACTTAATTAAGGATAATGTAAACATTTTAAAAATAAGGCTTCTCTTTTCAAAGTTAAAAAAATTTACCTTTAATGTATGCTTTTTCATAACGAAAACCTATGTTCTGCTGATCTCCCCTTTCATGAATTCTTATTAAAAACAGCAATTGAAAGTCAACTTTTAAAATAGATTCTACTCAAGATAAATTTAATGAAAATCAAATTTGACAGTTTAGTTTAAAAACATTTATAGATCAGCTGTTCTGTGCCTGTCTTTGTGCACACGTAAGTCCCTGAGTTGCTGGGCCTGTGTGCAGTGAGGCACACACCTCACCGCACCGGAACTGCTGTGAATTTGTTCTCTAAGTTCCAAGGAAACTTAGCGAAGTGAGGGGTAAGCCTGTCTCAGAGACTGGGATAGTCAGGAAAGATTTGGGGGGCGGCTGTTTGCATTTGGTCTGCCAAGATGAGTTTTTCCTGTCATCTGTTGAGGGACATTTGGGTTGTTTCCATGTGTTGGCTGTTGTAAATAATGCTGCAGTGGTACACATGTACGAGGTCTGTCCGGAAAAAATCCAGCCACTGTTAATAGAATGAGAATGGTTTTCATGACATCCATGTAGCCTGGCAGCCAAGGAGAGTGGATGGAATGCACATGTGTGAACAGTGACGACTTCACTGTACTAGTCAGTGGGGGTGGTAGACGCCAGTGAGTGAGCATGTGTACTGTGTGGCTGTGGCATTCAAAATGAGCTAATAGAGCAATGAATCTGCATCAAATTTTGTGTTAAGCATGAACATTCCTGTACAGAAACTGTTCAAATGATTCAGAAGGCCCCAGCTATGGCAGCTGGTGATTGGCGCCTTCATTATGACAACGCACTCACTTACGCATCACGTCTCATGCAGAGCATTTCAGTGAAACTTCAAATCACCCAGGTGACTCAGACCCCCTACAGCTTAGATTTGGCACTCTGTGACTTCTGGCTTTTCCCAAAACTAAAATCACCTTTGAAACGGAATAGATTTCAGACTATGGATTAGATTCAGGAAAATACAGTGGGGCAGCTGATGGCGATTGGGAGAACTGTGTGAGGTCCCAAGGTGCCTACTTTGAAGGGAGCTGAGGAGTCATTGTCCTATGTACAACATTTCTTGTATCTTCTTCAATAAATGTCTCAATTTTTCATATTACATGGCTGGATACCTTTTGGACAGACTTCACGCAGTGGAATACTATACAGCCATAGAAAAGATGAGGCATCATCGTTTGCAGCAACATGGATGGATCTTGAGAGTATTATGCTAAGTGAAATAAGTCAGATAGAAAAGGACAAGAACCATGTGATTTCACCCGTATGTGGGATATAAAACAGAACTCAGCAAATGAACAGCGATAACAAAAAAGCCCTCATAGATGCAAACAACAGAATGGTGGCTGCCAGATGAGAGGCAAATGGGGAGAGGACAAAGAGGGTAAGGCGGGTCAAATACAAGGGAACAGAAGGAGACTGGACCTAGGGTGGGGAGTAACTCACCACCCTAAGACTAGTGCACATATATTGTATTATAAAGTTGTACACCTGAACTCGATATAATGTTATGAACTAAAGTTATCTCAATAAATTTAATTTAAAAAGATGAGATTGTTAGGCAAGGAGATGGATGGAGAAAGGCTACTTAGAATAAGGGCAGTCAGAGTAATGACAACAAATACAGCAAGTATGTGCATTTCGGAAATACCACAAGGCCTCTGTTGGCAGGACCAGAGAGGTCGGGAGCAGGGAAGACAACCAAGGTGTGAGACTAGAGGTAGAGACAGAGTCAAGATTGCATTCTGATTCTTCCCTTCTTTGTGTCTCAAGTTAAAGGTCAAAACCCTCTCGCACATCTGTCAGTGGATTAGTAATTAGATTGGGGGGAATGTCACCCATACCTTCTCTCTAGCACTCAGCTTTAAAATTATGTGCTCTCACCTATGTTTTTCATTTCAGTCACGTTTTCAAGTCGAATGCTGAGTGAAAAAGAGGAGAGCAACAACTTGGAGACTGAGAAAAGAGGTTGAAATTCAGTCTTGCTAGAACACAGTCACCAGTTTCTCTAACCTTCAAGCCCGTCTCGTGATTACCTGTAATTCTCCATCTCTCTTTGCTCCCAGGCCGTCTAAATAGAATATTTTGGAGGAGGGCTTTGGGAATCTGAGTGTGAGTGAGACTAGAGGTAGAGGAGCAGAAAGTACTGAAAATCCCATTAACTGTTTGAACTTAATAGCAGCAAATCAGTTTTTAACTATGTGTTTGGCTTGCCTAGTTTGGGCAGGCAAGCAATATGTAGACAGAAATAGTATTTCTATACCTTTAAATTTTTTTTCCTCATCTTTAGTTTGTCCACCTGTGACAGAGCAAGGCAGCCTTGTGGGGTTTTGAGGTCTAAAATCCTGGTGTTCTTTTTGTGACGGTGCCAGTGCACAGTTAGAAGAAAAGCTCCCATTCTGTTCCAAATGCCAGGACGGCATCGCTTTCTAAGCTGCATGTCGGCGTCTGATATTTATTGGATAAAACATCTGTCCTGATTCTTCAGTTTCCTGGCTCCTGTTGTAACTTTGCATACAGGAGATTTCCCCATGTCCTTTCTTTAACATTAATTTTCTTTGGCTTCGATTTCAGAGGCTAGACTTAGTCCCTTAGATAAATATTCAGGCAACTGTTTAAAATAAACCCTCTATTATTTATTTATCATATCTGTTATTAAGAAGTCTACAAGAGTAAGTAAAAGTAGAAAGCACGTGTTTTCTCAGAATCTAAAACTGCATGAACCTGCATAATCTCAATACTTAGTGTTTTTAGATTCAGCCACCCTCATCATATACTTGGCAAAAGAACAAATTATGTGAGACGTGTGCCCATGTTAAGAGGCTATTGTCAGGGCAGACCCACCCGCATGCACAGGAAGGCCGTTTGAAGTCTAGAGATTCATTACGTCGTGTCCCGCCCATGTTCTCCTTTTCTTTTTCCTCATTTTTTAAGCTTTTATTTTTCATAGTACTTTTTCCATTTCCATATAGTCCCCTTATACCCCGCCCCCTGCAGCCACCCCACTGCTGTTCACGAGTCCCTATTTCTAACCCAGAGGGACACTCACAGATTTTATTTTCTATTTTATTTCCATTCTTTATGAATCTGTAATTATTTTATCAGAAATAAATACTTAGGAAAAATGGTTTGACCCAGAAAAATAGGACTGAATTTCAGAAAGAAGGATTGGGGAGAAAAATGACTATGTAGTAATGGAATTCTCCTAATGCTTCACTGGGGTCTTGGATGGAAGGTAAGATAAAGCAAAATAGAGTTGCTTTCAAGGAAAATGAATCATCCTGAGGGGGGTGGGGAAACTTCAGAATATTTCTTGACAGCGTTTCAGTTTTACTTGTCCTGCCTTCTCTCTGAAGTTCTGGGCTCTAAACTGAACAAAATCTTTGGGAAACACTGTACGAAAATATATGTGAATCACATTAACGTTGTGAATTTAATAGTGAATTTTAAGCCAAACTGTACAGCATATATAGTGATGCTGAAATAGATATCATGATATCTAAGTCAGAGAGAAAGAGAGAGAAAGTTGTAAGTTAGGCATCATTATCTTTAGGAAGGACCTCTGATTGTATACTGCTTATTGTAGCAGTCAGAACATATAAAGGACATGAGACTTTAATTACGTATACACCAATTAAGCATTTGCTGGCTTTTGGTCCTGCTGCATTGAAGTGTACTTTTGAAATACTTATGAATAATATTTCCCAAGAAAACTGGTAAATTTGTTTATATGTCCAGTAGTCAGAAGCAGTCTCATATTTTCCATAAAATCCGTAAACCCCATGTACTGTATTTGGTTATCCTTTTTAATTAACCAGTCAATTGGAAGATGGAAATACGGCTCTAAGAATGTAAAAGTAATAACACATATTTGCTAATGCACACTTCCCTCCTGGCTAGTCTTCTATTTCGTGTAGGTCTGGTCAGTTGGGCTCCTGTGTTCCATCTGCCAGATTCCTCTCACCCACACCCTCTGGTTTGTCACACTCCATGGAGACTTCAGAACATCGAAAAGGCCATATGCAATCAGTGTAAAAATAACTTAATCTTTATATTATAAACTAATTATTATTTCTAGTATTTCTTGATAAGTAAGCTTTGTCTAAGTGTTACAAATTAGTGGTCATTTCAAAGAGAGAAGCCTAGGAGCCATGGTTTATGCATGCAGTGCTATAAACTGTTTCTTAACCGGAACATTAAGGAAAAATGTCATATTGCATCCAATAGAAAAAGTCACCTGATCTTTAATTCAAGGGCTTCTCTCACTATATCCACGGGTAAATCCTTTTGCTACTTCAACCATAGCATTTGCTGGGCCAATCTCTCTCACGAACAGTTACCAGTTTTTCCATGTCAGGGGTAGATGAGTTGTTCCCTGTGCCCTTATTAACTTCTTGTTTCAGTACTGCCAATATGATGCAAATAAATTAGACTTCTTTAGACACTGAATTTCCTGCATCGGTTCTTGGTCTTGAGGCCAGATTTTTTTTTTTTTTAAGATTTTATTTATTTTGTTTTTAGACAGAGGGGAAGGGAGGGAGAAAGAGAGGGAGAGAAACATCAATGTGTGGTTGCCTCTCATGTACCACCTACTGGGGACCTGGCCCACAGCCCGGGCATGTGCCCTGACTGGGGAATCGAACTGGCAACCCCTTGGTTCCCAGGCCGACACTCAATCCACTGAGCCACACCAGCTGGGGCATTGAGGCCAGATATCTTAAGTGGAAAATTATGGGCCTGGCCTTGGATCCCAGCTCTGCTGTTTCATTGGCTGTGTGACCATGGGCAAATTATTGAGCCTTTCTGAACTCTAGCTTCCTCTCTCTAATATGGACATCATACCTTTCCCTCATGCAAGGAAACTGTGAGCATGAAATGAAATCACATGTGTTATGTGCCTGGCATTAATAACTAATAATTATGTTATCTTCCAGAACTTGTTCATTTTGGTTGGCTTCCTGACTACTTTCTATATTAAAACACAGCTTGATTAACCCTTATTTCCTCAGCATTGTCCTGCGTGGACTGCATTTTTCTCTCTGGGCAAAACATGTGCTTGAGCCTCTCAACAGGAGCTTGAGTGTTCTCAACCCTGTGCACTCCCGTGTGCTTCCATATTTGACTAGAATAATTTTTACTTCATATATATATTTTTTAACACTCAGGTCAGAATCCTCCAAGTTACTGTTTCTTGGAAAATTTTCTTGGATTAGTGTTAATGCTGTTGCCCTTAAAGAGTCACATTTTGAGCTTTTGCAATATGCTCTCAAGTTATTTTCTTCCACCTAACTTCCTCTTGCCTCCTGCCTTTGACATATGCGTCCATTCTGCCACCAACCATGTTGTTCCCTCACTTTGATTTTCCAAATAACTCCTTCTGCCCTAGTGCACACAGAAAAGGGTCTGCCGCTGTGCTCCTCCTAAAGCCACTCCATGTTAAACCTGGTCTCTCGGGTGGAATGTGAGGAGGACTGAAGGAAGTGTTCTAGTTCCACCACAGATTTCATAGAGTGAGCAGTGAATACGGGCCCTTTGGTTATCCATGTCCAAAAGGCGTCAGTTCTTCTAAAAAAGCAGTCTTTTCTAAGAAAATAGCTCTCGTAGAGTAGGCAACAAAGAAGCTTGACTCAGGCACAAATGACCAATTGTACTGTAATCTGCAGAGGCCTTGATTTTTTTTGGAAAATAATTGTCTTAAATTGACACCCAGCACCTTAGATTTCCTTTTGTCTTCTCCGTACTGTCTGATTAGGCCCATAGGAGAGGAGGAACATGCCCTAGTAGGCCATGCACTCTGTAGAAGGAGGAAGAGGAGAATCATAATAGCTCAAAGGTTGATAGATTTAAAACAATTTCATTAAGTTAGGTGGTTTCTTCACAGTAATATGCATTGCTCCATCTCCATATTCAGGCTCGCAAAGTCTCTGCCGACTCCCACCTCTCGAGGCAGATATTGTGCTTTTTTTTTTCTGTCCATACAAT
Source organism: Mormoops blainvillei (assembly GCA_004026545.1). Classification (NCBI taxonomy): domain Eukaryota; kingdom Metazoa; phylum Chordata; class Mammalia; order Chiroptera; family Mormoopidae; genus Mormoops; species Mormoops blainvillei. The sequence goes on along the minus strand of PVJD01002820.1, from coordinate 32,187 downwards.
AGCCCTATGACATAGGAATTATCATCAATTAGTGGGTAAGGAAATGGAGACTTAGGTTAAATGTAACTATGGCCACACAGTTATTAAATGAGCCCTTCTTTCAAATTTAGACTCTCCTCTTTTTTAGTGTGCTATTTTGCTTTATTTTAGGTATTCATCTCCAATTGAAGAAAAGCTTTGAGTTAATTACAGTGGATATAAAAAAAGGAATTCAAATTAGTTATATCATTATCTCTCTCTGTTTCTAGTTTGTGCGAAGCAGGTAACTGATGAAGCATCTTCCACTCGAGATTCAAGCCTTACTAACACAGCAGTGCAAAGCAAGTTAGTGTCTTCCTTTCAGCAACACACCAAAAAGGCTCTTAAGCAGGTAAGACAGCTGGCATTTGTTCTCTGTCCTTTGGTTCTACCTACTTAAGGTAATGGGTATTATGCAAATTAAGTAAAATAAAAAAGAACATAGCCATCAGACAGCCAAAAAAAAAAAAAAAAGCCCTGAATTCAACCACTTCCATAATAGTCAGTACAGTAATTTTAATCTATGGTAAAAACTAGGAGAGGCTTGTTTGACAACTTTGATGTAAAAATAGAAGAAGTGAGTGTGCTTGGAAACTTAAAAAACTTGTATTAAGATTTTTTTTTGTGTATGTGATTTTATGGTAAACATACTGGGTTCATAAATGAGTTGCATATTTTGAAAATAGTATCTCTATTTATGGTCTCATGTTTATCTGATAGTTGACATAAAAAAATAAACAGATAATTTCCTTATTACCAAGATACATTAAGTTACAAATAAGAAAAGTAGTAATTGTGGCTTACTTACGTCTAGAATGTCCATCTTCAATGCGTATTGTTTGGTGCTGAATGGAGGTAACCTTTGCAGTATCACCCTGATATCCCATAAGCAGTCTTGGCCTGTGTGTCCTTGTCCAGAGATAGTGGTGAGAGGTGATGGTTGTAAGGTTGAACTCTGGGCTCTGACATACCCTGGTTTTAGTTCTCACCACTGCTCTCTGTGTGAGTCTGGGCAAGCTACTTTTATTCTCTGAATCTCAGCTCCTGTTTCTAGAAAATGCAGGAATGATCTGAGAACTGAGCGAGGTGATACATTGACAGCATGTGGTAGAGTGACCGTCCAGACCATAATAATCACTCAGTAAACGTTAGCCATAGCAGTCACCGGGGCACGTGCTCAGTTTACTGGGAAGAAAAGGAAGACATGCTATGGTTAGATGGGGACATTGTGTGATGGTCACACTAATAATGTCAATAAATGGAAGGTTCACATATTTAAGCATGAATTCATGGTTTTCCCAAGTGTAGCTGCCTTTCTCTTCCATTTCTGTTTTGGTCCTTGTGTGACAGTCTCCTCCACCTCACCACTTGCTGACCCTTGTCAAGTGCAGCGCCATTCCAGTGATATAATAATCATAACAAGGAGATTTCGAGAAACCATGTTTTTAAATGAAGTTCAAGATTTCTTTTTTTGTTATTTTTCACCTTTTATTTTTTAAATATTTTATTGTTTATGCTATTATAGTTGTCCCATTTTACCCTCTTTGCCCTCCTCCACCCAGACTCCCTCCACTTCCACCGTCAGTCCCCACACCGTTGTCCATGTCCATGGGCCACTCATACATGGTCTTCGACTAGTCTTTTCACCTTCTTTCAATCAGTCTCCTCCTCCCCCTTCCCCTCTGGCAGCTGTCAGCCATCAGCCTCTTCCATGTTTCCATGTCTCTGGCTCTGTTTTGCTCGTTAGTTTATTTCGTTCATTAGATTCCTCTTGTAAGTGAGATCACAAGATAATTGTCTTTCACCAACTGACTTTCTTCACTGTAAAGCTTCTTACTATTCACATCCAACCTCCTAGATGTAGACTGTCCCCACTTCTTTACTTCAAAGAAACTTAGGAAATAAATGACATTTTGTACTGTTATATTACTTTTTATTCTGCATTAATTATTGAAATTTTAGTATTTTCATTCATCGGGATTATATTTGTGGTAGTAACAGTGTTTCATCCTACCTAGGTCAAATAGCCTTTGCCATTTATATCATTGCTCTTGGGGAATGTTTTAGATGCCTAAGAACAAAATTGAATTCAATGTTGAGGTCCCTTTTTAATTGCTGAAATAAAGTGTAGAGGAAGGTAGAGAAGCCTAGGAAAGGCTTGTTCAGGTGGTAAATAGGATGCAGGTAATAAAATGCTAACCAAGATAGAACAGAAGATACAAAACTGGATACTAGTAGTCGTAGCATTTAAGAAACCTAGATGCGATCATAAATGAAACTCATACTTCCAAAGAGCAGTGATTTAGAAAATGTGCACACATGAAATCTTCCCGTGTGTGAATGTAAAGATAAAAATTCACATCTCTGTATTGTCATGTCTCATTATTTTTTAGTTCCTTCATTTTGGTTTCATATCATTTAAACATTTTTTACAATTACTAAAGCATCACGTAACTCTGAGTTAGTGTTTTTTGTTTTGTTTTATTGTAGAGCATGTGTTCATGGGAAGTGGCACTTGCTTGCATAGGATCTAAGCCTTGTTCTAGAAATCAGTTCTGAGAACTTCTTAATGCCCAGAAAGAGCTATTTACTAATTTCTTAAAATGTCCTATTGTATAACCAAGTAACAAATGAGTTACCAGAAGAATATGGTACATTGTATAGCAGCTATGCTAATATTTGATTAATAATCAAGTTCATATTGGAAATACATTTCGAAGAAAAGCTGTTCTTGCAGAATTTTGCTCAGATTCCCTATAATTGCTGAATTTCTTAAGACAGCATTTCAAAAATTGACTGAACATGAGGCATTTTAAATTGTCGCAGCTCAGCAAATCTGCAGCTTTCTTTTCTTTTGGATAGTTGAATGGCCCTGTAGAAGTTTTTGTAAGTGTATATATAGATATATCCCTATATAAGTGTGTTCTGGGATTGCAAATATATGTTTTGTGTGTATATTTACATGCACAAATCAATTTCATGAATGTAGGTCCAGCTGAATGACTCTAATAGTAATTACATTAGCTGACATTTACTTTTCTGAATCCTAGACATTATGTTCTGCATTTTACATCTACTATGTCACTTAATCCTCATATAAATCCTTTAAAACATGTACTAGTATCTCCATTTTTCAAATAAGGAAACTAAGAAAACCAAGTTAGAGAACTTGCCCAAGATCATCCAGTGAGTAAATCTTGGAGATGGCATTTTGACATGGAATCATGGTTCCAGATGCTGCCCTCTAAACTTATACTGCCTTTCAGCGTATGACGTATAATAAAATAGGTGAATTTTTGACATTATTGATAAAAATTTACATTCTCGAATATTTGTATAGTGTAAGGAAAGCAAGACAGCACAGTCATTAAGAGGAAAGAGGAGACTTTATCCAAAAAACGGCAAAATCTCTTTCTGTTCCCATTTCCTCCTCCTAACCCCGACCCCTCTTACCCTCTGGCTGTCATCACACTGTTGTCAGTGTCTGTGTGTTGTGCATATAGTTTTTCATTGATCCCTTCACCTTTTTTTCGTCCAGTCCCCTCTTCCCTCTCCACTCTGACAGCTGTCAGTCTGTCCTGGGTGTCCATGCCTGTTTCTATTTTGTTCATCGGTTTCTTTTATTCATTGGGTTTCACATATGGATGGGATCATGGGGTGTTTTTCTTTCTTTGACTGGCTTATTTCATTTGGCATGGTAATCTTCAGGTTCATCCATACTGTTGTGCGAGGTTGGATTTCTTTCTTTTTTGTGGCCATGTAATATTCCATTATAATGGGCATACAATGCAGTGTGCACATGATGTTTTATTAAGTTGTATGCCAGAAATCTGTATGGTTTTGTGAGCCAATGTCACCCCAATAAATTCAATTAAAATGGAAAAAAAAAGAATATGATTTCCAAAAACAGACTGTTTATGTTCAGAATCAGCACATTTAATGGTAGGCGCCCAAATATATTAGCTTTTATCATTTTACTAGAAGTATATTCTCAGTTAGCAGGGCTTTGGTAATTCAACTTTACTTTGACTACCTACTTAAAAGTAGGTGGAAAAAAACCCCCAAATTCAGCCCTGGCTGGTGTGGCTCAGTGTATTGAGCACTGGCCTGCAAACCAAATGGTTGCTGGTTCAGTTCCCAGTCAGGGCACATGCCTGAGTTATGGACCAGATGCCCATTAGGGGGTGCACAAGAGGCAACATTCCCCAATTGATGTTTCCCTCTCTTTCTCCCTCCCTTCCCCTCTCTCTAAAAATGAATAAATAAAGTCTTTTTAAATATTCAGTAACTTTATACTCATAAATAATAATTTAAAGCAAACTTCCATACAAACTAAGCCAGATATATTTCCCAGGCCTGAGCCCACACCCCCACCCCCACCCGAAGCACGTCATTGTAGAGAGTGGTTATTTTACTTTGCAGCACTGCCGACTGCAGGGTATGTATAGGCTGGTGATAATGAAGGCTATAATACCCACTGGCTGTTGACATAGATTATTTTCATTGTTCCGAAATACTCGGGACCCTTCTACTTTCTAATTAAAACGTTAGTTAACATCATGTATTGGGTGTACTTGCATGAATAATGTATTGTTATTTCAGTAGTTCTGTTTTTTTCTGAATAAGCATATTCAGAAGCTTCTGGAGAGCAGCAGATTGCTGATGATTACCTGGTTCCCCGCCTTCTTTCTGCCTTGTTATTTTAGGTGTAATGATCCTGAAATATATGAAATGAATTAGATTTTGAATTTTAAAGGATGATTAAGAAGGAGTAAAATTTGGAAATTTTTAAACAGAAGGAAGTGAAAGATTAAAGAACGATGGGGTCTGTTATGGGAGGTAAATGGTGGAGAACAGAACCTTTCTGTGTCGTTCCTGTTGGTTTGACTTCCTGCATTGTTTATTTAGGGTGCTAGAATGTACTCATAAAGATGCATGTCCTTTTCCCTCTTCATATCACAAAGCAGATGTATTCTTGGTATTTGGCTTTAACTTTATATGTTTGACCAATACTGCAAAATGCCAGAAGGTTATGTTGCATGATAGCAGTTTCTGAATGTAGGCGTTGACATTTAGCGTACTAGCAACCGTGCAAGTTGTTGGTGTCTGACACAGCCAGCTGTTTCCTATGTATCTATTTGTAATTATTTTAGTTTTCACAGCATGTGATATTTTCAGATTTTTCAGTGAAGGGCTTAATACATTCAGTGCATTCTTAAGTTACGTTGTTGGTGTTGTTTTTCAACTAAAATATAGCAGGCATTGCTTGTTTATGCAAACTCCAAGTTTTCCTCAAAACAAGAGCCTCAGATTTTAGGTTTTACTTTTCGTTAGGGTGGTAATGAGAACCATGTGATGTTTGTCATCGTCTGACAAGCTTTCTATTTAAAATTTAAATGTTTATCTAAAGTTTTTTTTTCCTTTTAAAAAATATTTTATTGATTATGTTATTACAGTTGTCCTAGTTTTTTCCCCTTTGCCCCCTCTGCCCAGTAGCCCCCTTCCCTCCAGAAATCCCTGCCCTTAGTTCATGTCCATGGATTGTGCATATAAGTTCTTTGGCTCTTCCATTTCCTGTACTGTTCTTATTATCCCATTGTCTGTTTTGTACCTACCAATTATGCTTCTTATATTCTGCACCTTTTCCCTCATTCTCCCCCTTCCCACTCCTAGCTTATAATCCTCCAAATGATCTCCATATCTGTGATTCTGGTCCTGTTCTGGTTATTTGCTTAGTTTGTTTTTTTAGATTCAGTTGTTGATAGTTGTGAATTTGTTGCCATTTTAATGTTAATAGTTTTGATATTCTTTTTCTTATATAGTTCCCTTTAACATTTCATATAATAATGGCTTGGTGATGATGAACTCCTTTAGCTTTACCTTGTCTGGGAAGCACTTTATCTGCCCTTCCATTCTAAATGATAGCTTTGCTGGATAGAGTAATCTTAGTTTCGATCCTTGCTTTTCATCACTTTTGGATACTTCTTGCCAGTTCTTTCTAGCCTGTAAAGTTTCTTTTGAGAAATCAGCTGATAGTCTGATGGGAACTCCTTGTAGGCAACTCTCTGCTTTTCTCTTGTTGCTTTTAAGATTCTCTTTTTATCTTTAACCTTTGGCATTTTAATTATGATGTGCCTTGGTGTGGTCCTCTTTAGGTCCAACTTGTTTGGGACTCTCTGTGCTTCCTGGAGTTATGTATCTATTTCCTTCACCCAATTGGGGAAGTTTTCTTTCATTATTTTTTCAAATAATTTTTCAACTTCTTGCTCTTCCTCTTCCCCTTCGGGTATCCCTGTGGTGCAGATGTATGTTTGGAGATGTCCCAGAGGCTCTTATACTATACTCACTTGTTGGAATTCTTATTTCTTCTTGCTGTTTTTGTTGAATGCTTATTTCTTCCTTATGTTCCAAATCGTTGATTTGAGTCCCAGCTTCCTCCCCTTCACTGTTGGTTACCTGTAGATTTTTCTTTATTTCACTTAATGTAACCTTCATTTCTTGCTTTATGTTGTTTCCATACTCAGTGAGTTCTTTGAGCATCCTTGATCACCAGTGTTTTGAACTCTGCATTTGATAGGTTGGTTACCTCTCTTTCATTCAGTTCTTTTTCTGGGATTTTGTTCTGTTCTTTCATTTGGGCCATATTTCTTTGTGTCCTCAGTTTGGTAGCCTTCCTGTGTTTGTTCCTGTGTATTAGGTAGAGCTGCTTTGACTCTCTGTCTTAGTAGCATGGCCTACTGTAGAAAAGGCACCTGTAAGTTGTGTGGGTTGGAGCTTTAGGTAATTGCCAGGGCTGGGCAAACCGCTTCACCACTTTGTGCCTCCGTGTGGGGGGAGGGCTCAGAGAGGGGACAGTACCACTGCCTGGCTTCTGGAGGCACTTGTTCTCTTTCTAGTCATTTCACTTATTCCCTGTATGCAACTGTTTTCCTTCCAGCTGTTGCCCTGGTGCTGAATCCCACAGTGGATGGGTTTGCCTATGTTCTAAGACTATGTGGGCCCTTTAAGCAGAGACTCCTGAGAATCTGGCAGTTTCTTTTGCCACCCAGTCCCCACTGGTTTTTCCAGCCAGAAGTTATGTGGATTTATCTTTTCGGCCCTGGAGCCCTGGGCTGTGCAGTCTGGCCTGGGGCTAGGATTGCTTGCTCCCAAGGTGTCCCTCCCTATATTTATCCATCACATGTGAATGTGGGTCTGCCCCATCTACCACTCGACCGCCTCTCTGCGCCACACTGCATCTCCTCACTCTCTACCCGTCTCCGTGTATACGCCCCTCCTTCCCATCTGGATGAATGTGGCTTCTTTAAATCCTTGGTTGTCAGACTTCCATACAGTTTGACTTTCTGGCAGTTATGGGTGTTATTTGTTTTGAGGGTTAGTTGTAATTCTCTGTGTGGTTGAGCAAGGAGGCAAGGCTTGTCTACCTATGCCTCCATCTTGACTGGAAGTTTTTACTTCTTTTTATAGGAGAATATTTGGATACATCTCGAGAAAAACATGCTGTGTCAGCATCTTTTGATTTCTTTCCTGTCGCTTAGACCTAAAATTGTAGTTGATATATGTTGTGCTCTTTACTTTTCTTAGACTAATTTAGCTTTCTTATGTTTGTTTCCTTTAAAAAGATTATTTCCATGTTTTTGCCTGTAAATTTCTTTCACATTGAATGGAACCCAAAAGTATTAGACTTGGCAAGTGCAGTGTACTCTGTAGTTTGGACATGTGGACTTTATGCGTGTGGGCAGCTTGAAGGTACATTTCTTCAGAGTAGACTGCATTTACACTTGCCATCTGCTTGTTTATTTAGGCTTTGATAGTGCTTCTTTCTGGATTTGAAATTACAGGATTTAAAGTTGTTAAATAAGCTATTCCATTAGCATTTCAATATATAGCTAAGGCTTGAGCAGTTAGAGGTGCCTCACTGATATCATCCCCCTGAAATGAATCTAAGCTAAAATAGTAAGTAGTATCAGTGTCAAAATAAAAACCACATGCAGATTGTTCAACGGGTCACCAGGAAAAATTCATACCTTTGGTGTGCATTAGAAAAAGCCTCCTTCATCCCAAGTTGTTGCCACAACAAAAAAAAAAAATTTCCCCTTTCATGGTGTCCTTGTGCAGAGCAAACCTTCCAGGACCAACTGAAGTGGCCTTTCTAATCCTGTTTTCTTAATCTATTACAGGCACTTACATTTTCCAGGCTGTGGCATATCTAAACTTAGATAATTACAAGTTAAATAGCACTTAACTTCTATTACATTTATAATATAATATAAAATAGAAACTTTTGTTCTCTTGGAACTGGACCTAAAGATCAAAGTTGAGGACAGTGGGATATAGTGTACCCTGCTGTGAAGAGAGGTGCTAGACACAGCTTCAAAGGACTTGCTGCAAGAAGGCCAAATGGCCACTGACCATCCCCCGACAGCCTATATAAAAAACAGCTCTGTGGATTTCCTATTTAAAACATCTTAGCAACACTGTCTATCTTTGTTTCACAGGGACATTTACCCAAGTAATTTACTCTGCATTCTGCTAGTGAAGTATTTCTCTGACTTTACAACCTCGCCGTTAACAGTTGCACCCCACAGTCATTACCGCAGCTCTGCAGCAGGCCCGCTCCCTGGCAGGTCAGCATATTAGAAGAGGGGGATTTTACTACCTCTCTTGGGCAGCGGTCAGACTTATTTATTGGTGAGAAGAGGAGCATTGGGAATGGTGTGTAGTAGATGTCAAAGATTGGTGCCCCTAGGCTGAGTTTGACTCAGAATTGCCTTTGTTTTGTCTGGCACATTGTTTAAAAATAGGAAAACTCAACCTAAAAATCCAAAAAGTCCCATTTTGTTGGTTGTCTTGAGCAGGTACCGCCCCCTTTGAGGGTGTGTGTGTGTTCTCACTTACCACAGCCCCTCCCTCTGTCATTGTCTTACCCCAGCCCCTGTGGTCCAAAAAGCATTGCACATTTTTCAAGAAATTATAAGAAGGACACAAGTAGAGTATGTGTGAGGGGTCAATGTACACACATAGCTGCAGAAATATAGTTACATAATCACGAAACAATGAATATCTAGCTTCTTTACTTGCAGGATCTGAGCCCTACAATGAGAGACCAGGAATATATGAAATATTATTAATATGTATAATAATGTAAGGCAGGATTCACTATACAACCTGCCTTGTGAACTCAACAAATGATTGCTTTCTTGTTTGGATCCAGTCTAAACTATGCTAAACACCTCATTAGAGTCAACAATGTTTTTTCTCCATCCTTCCACATTCTGATCTGTGTGGAGTGAGTCCTCAGTGTCCAGAGTGAAGTAAACCCTACTTTCTAGAAAGTGAATTGGAATAGTCACAGACCCTAAAACTCCTCAGCCTACAATGATGGTGAATCCAGTAAATGTGATCAAGATGCCCCTTCCCGTAGCTGAACTCAGATGTGCCTGAAATTTTACCTAGTAGCCTGCAGCTTTGCTGCTGTGACGGACATCCCAGTTTTTGCTTATTTGCCCCTAGAAAAGTTATTTGGAGTCAAATATATTGCTTGTGTTTTTACAAAACAAAAAAAGTATATGTATTTTCCATACACTTAAAACAATCGTTTATTAAAATATGGTGGGCATTTAGTTTTGTTCACCAACAGGCACAAAGTATTACCTTTTAATACTTTTTAAAATGTTATATTAAGAAATATTATTTAAATTTCTGAGTAGGAAAAATAAATTCAGAAAAAAAAAATCATCGAAATGGGCTCAGTGTTGATTAGCATCTTTCATACCTACCCTGGTTCCACCGTGTCTCTTTAAAATTCAAAATAACTATCGATTGTTGTTATTATTATTGTTATTTCGTTAATGGTTTCTTTTTATCCAACTACTTTTTTTTTATAGTAGAGTCTTCTCAGCTCTAAAAATTGAGGATGAAATTTTTATTACTTTAATCATTACCACAAAATGCTCTGAAAAGACAGGCCATCTTTGACTTTATGATTCAAACTTCTGGGCCTCTTGTTATTTCATCTCTCTCTGTATTAACCAACATTTTCCAAAATACACCTCTTTTTCCTGCCACAGAATGAATGTTTTTAAAATGCCTATTTGAATTGCCAAAGGAAATAGTTTAAATCTATAGTGTAGAGCCTCCTAAAAACTTGTCACATTCAGTATAGGTTTTATTGTTTCGTGAGCTCTTACACGCTGGGCAAAGGTGGACTTAATTGTAATTTAAGGCACTGTGTTTTTCATTCTGTTTTGTTATTAGATTGATAGGTTAATGTCTATAAATTGCTTTGCGTTCTTACACAAGGCTAGAGGGAGTTATGCAGTTATATACATGTCTTGATGAAAAAAGAGCAGATCCTAAATATTTTATAGCATACTTGCTCTCATTAAATATATTATTGAGTGCAAGCAAAAGGTGAGAAGGATGGCATCTTATTCATTTTTGTATCTTTTGCCTCCCCCTCCCCGCCCCACGCCACGGTGCCTGGTACTTTATAAAAGCTCAATACATCTAAGAATTGAAGGGAAGATGTCTTGTATTATCAGTAGCAACAGAATCATTTGTAATAAATTTCCCAAGCAATTCACTTTTCCATCTGGTTTTAGATATAATCTTGAATATGCCCTCTCTCATTTAAATGGTATTTAATTTTTCACTTCTGTAATTATTTGATTGCTAAATCTTGTGATCAACAAGTTGGACATTCAACTAATACCCTTTGCAAATAAAATGGCATTGTTTCTGACAGCAAGGGGACATGCAGTTTTTCAGCAGATTGTGACAACTGTTGGTCAGAGAACATTAATCAAGTAACTGAGATGTTATAAAATTGGTAGAAATTACACAGAAACCAGGAATAAAAAGGTTTGAGACTGTCTGTGGTCAGCCTTTTAACCTTTCGAGGAGTTTTAGCGTTCCTGTAAGTGTGAATTTATTGTCTCATCAGTTTTGTGTGCTTAAGACCCTTTTTATTACAGGTAATTTTCTGCGTAAAACCATCAGCTCGATAAGCTGTATTTCAAAACTTTTAAATGTCTTTTATTACATTATCATTACCGTGGTTGTTTCATTTATGAAACACAAAACACTCCCATTTAGAGAGATTTATTTTTGTATCAGTTTATTTTTTTTCCTGATTTGCCAGAACGCCGTCATGTTCGTGTTCTGAAGGTTAATGTCCAAAGTCAAGCAGACAGAAGCCAAGTGCTGCAAGGTTTCCAAGATTAGGACTGATTCCCTTCACAGAAATAAATGATTCCTGCCATGTTCAGTGATTTTGTGCAGCGCTCCCCATGGCTGAGTGAGTGCATCAATACTGTAGTCCTTACCTGCTGTACATACTGATGACACTCGGTGTTAACTTGATTGACTGAGCAGTGCACCGGAGAGGACGCACCTGCAAGAGAAGTGCAGACACATATATTTTTATCCTGGTCTCGAAACATTTATTTTACATTTATTTTACTTGGGAGTCATGGCTTTAAATTCCATGGGCTTTCAAGCCACACTTCTAAGGTAGAACAAACCTTTAAGTGCTGCTTTGTTTTTAGAATTATACTGAAGATTGTCTCAGGTTTATACCCTTTGCCAAAGCCTGATTTTATGCTTTCGAGGGAAAAATAACATGAAAGCGACTATTAAGAATTCTGATAAATTAGTAGCTCTGTGGTATTTAAGTATCTTAAGAGGTTCTATCTAATGGGCAAATGGGTCATTTAATTCAATCATGAGAAATTATTTTGGCTATATTATTTATGTTATATTTTATTATCATGTTTTATAGGCTTTGAGACAGCAGCAGAAAAGAAGAAATGGAGTCTCAATGATGGTAAACAAGACTGTTCCTCGCGTTGTTTTGACACCATTAAAGGTGTCTGATGAGCAGTCGGATTCGCCTTCAGGTAAAGAGCTAAAATGTGTTATGCTCGGCCAGCTTCTTCCCGGAGGAGACTTCCACACTGAAAGAGAGATGTCATGAATTTTCTCTGCAACTAAATATTTCCACTTGAGGTTTTGTTTAATTTTTCTATACCTTTCACCCTTTCAGTGGTTAAAAAAAATAGGGTATTTTGCTTTTTGAAAATGGTGCCAGCTCACTCATCATCAGAGGACTTCATTTGCTAATGTCTGTTGGTAATAAGAAAGTGTGTGGTACTTGTAGGTGGTTTTTTTGTTGTTGTTGCTTTGGCTTTTGTTTGGATGTTGAACTTTAACGGTGGACCACACGCTGATGTGTAATGCCATCAAGAGCAGTTCTTCCCTCCGAGGGTGTGAATTTGTTTTTCAGTCCTTTGCTGCAAAATCAGAATCCTTTATTAGTTTTTGTGTTCTGGCAACATTCTTCTCACCTCAGTGCAGCCCTGACCTTTTCTAATTTACCTTCTGTCACTTTATCAGCTATGTTCCATTCTATCTGTTATAGACTGATGTTTGCATTTTCTGCTCCTACTCCAACATAAAGTTATTTAGACAGGTATGATCTCTCCTTCTCTTCAAGCTTCTATTGCTTCATCTTTCTGTCATGCATTGTCTCCAAATGATGTAGTATTGTTGAAGCTTATTCGTGTGTTTTTTAAAAAGATCTGAGCGTTTCTTTTAAAAGCTATCAGATCAGTGAATGTGTTTTTGACTCCACTATTTGGCCATCTGTTCTTGCTTTTCGTTCTGTTTGATTGCTTTATTGGGCTTTCTCTTTGTATCCAGTGGAGGAATCAGCTTTTGGCCAAAGGTAGTGACTTAACTCTTAGAAAAGGAGATTATATCTATAGTTTTAAAAAAAAACAATTTTAGATTTTTCTTTTCAAGGACAGTAAGAAGAAGATAATGACATAATAACTATTTCCTTTTTTAGGATCCGAATCTAAAAATGGTGAAGCAGACAGTTCAGATAAAGAAATGAAACATGGGCAAAAATCTCCCACTGGAAAACAAACAAGTCAGCACTTAAAACGATTAAAAAAGTCTGGTTTAGGTGAGTGTTCAATAGATTATGACATTTCACATTTTAGAAATTTATATCTTTTTGAATGAAATTATGGAAAAACTCAGAACTTTTTTTAATGGTTAAACAAAAATTTTTTTAATCTTTCCAATTCATCTAAACCAAAAGGGTACTAAATAAGGAAATGTAGTTGCAATGGTATGACCTTAAGCAGTAGGATTATTAAATATTGCTTAAATATTGCTAAATTTATGAATGACATTAGATAAAACAAAGGCTAAAGATAAGATATTTAAAATAATATATGTAAAGGAGCAATTATCTGCCAAGTCATGATTCTGTCTAATGTGCAATACTTTGTTCCTGCAGCTGGATTTCACTTTATTAAAATATACTGTCTTGGGGGAAAAAATGCAACTTTTATAAAGAGTTCATTGAACTGAGAGTGCATTGTCATTGGGGTCCGCTGTTGTAAAACTGCTCTGCCTTACTTTTCATCTGTGCCGCGTGAAATATTCAGTAGTGCTTGTCTGAAAAATAGAGTAAAATTACTAAGAAGTGTGGGAGACCCGGTCCATGGGTCTTATGATTCTGTACCAGAGTTTTTTCTGAAGATTTCTTTCCTGATAACATTTCATCAGGAACTCAGCAGCAGCATTCAGGGAAAAAGGAAGATGAGAATTAAAAAGACAGAAATAAACGTACCCTGGCCCGAACATTGTAATTCTCTACTGAATCTGCCTTGCTGGAAGCCTGGACCTAATGGCTTCATTTCTCTCTCTCAGTTATTTCACCTCAGAGTGAGGGTAATGATAATGGTCTGGATCATTGTAACATTTTGTAAAATGATAGAAACTACAAATTTACTGACCTGAACTTCATTACTGGCTCTACCACTTATTTTCCTGGCAATGTAGGGGTAGTTCTTATTTGCAGAGTTTGCCTGCTTGTAAAATTCAAGCAAGATTCTGATTCATTTTTTTTTTTTAGTTCATGTTTATTGATTGCCTACTATATACTAGGAATTTTGCTAAGCCCTAGGAACATACTTTTAATAAAAAGTCTTTGTATAGGATTTATATATTTTTAGATATCTTCTGGGAAGCAGAATTTATTTTGGTTTTAATTATTTTAATGTAGCATAATTACCTCTTTTATATTATTTCCAAGGCTAGATAGTTTTATAGTTTTTATGTAGCCAAAAATGTATGCATGTGTTTTTGTATAACCACACTCACACCGATACTGATGTGTTGTGATTTTTTTTTTCCTACTAACCTTTTGGGTGTTATAAAATAAGTCCTTAACTATGAATAGTTTCTGAAATAGAAAATGGTAATGGGAGAATATGTAAAGAATGTCCTAAAAAAGTGCCATGTTATGATACCCTAAGTAATTAAAAGTCAGTGACCTTTAGTTAAAAATAGTCTGCTAACAACCTTAGTAAAGCCAGGGTCACATCACGAGTTTAAGAAAAGTCAAGGCATGGGGCCTCCCTGTTACTTGCTTAGCTAACTTCAGGACTAGAACTTAACAGTATGGGCTATGTAGTCAGGATCCATTCAGGGGCTCAGGCCTTCAGTCAGGATCTCACCCTCTCATCGGTAACTAGAAGTCCCGCATGCCAGCAAACATCTACATGTTAAAAATTGTATTGTCAGAGGATTTTCGCTGACCCGTTTACAGACTAAAAAGGCCATAAAGGAGATCACTGTGTTGTTTTTTAGCCTTTCTTTTGGACTACAAAGTAATAGAAATAATGAAGCTACCTTAATGAAGGAATGGAGAAGTCAAGTCATATTTGCTGCCCATATTTAATGCAATGGTCTAGATATTTTGACAAAGTTTACCTCATTTATTCCTCACTTTAATTCTGTGGAGTAGAATTCCATTTTTTCAGCTGAAGAAACTGAGGCCCGGAGCATTAAGGAGGTTTGCCCATAAATGATACAGCCAAGGCTGAGATACAGGCCAAGGCAAAGCGAGCTCCAAAGTCTAATCCATTAACCTTGGACATCGTCTGGCTGTCAAGTCATCAGGCCTGTATTGTAGACCTCTAGGCACTACTGAGGAGCAACATGGCACTCAGTGACATGAGTCTGCCGGAGGTGTTAGCATGCAGGTGCACTAAGTTCATAGAAGGCGGATGAACAACTCCAACATTTCCCGGCTGATGCTGTAAAATCAAACAGTTGGAGGGCAAAGGTGGGATTTAAACTAAGTCAATTAAGGTAAAAGTTTGTCAAAAATAAACCAAAGGTAATTCTTGGGAGGGAACTGTGACTGACTAACCTAGCCAGCAGCTTGGTGGAATGACTTATTTTGTGCACATGAAGTCAGCAGTAATTATTAAGCCTCCAAAATATGCTCAGTATTGTAGAATGAAAAGTGAAAAAATGTAAAATAGAAGAAAGAACCTTAAATGTAACCATCTCCAGACAGTAGCCCATGTCCCTTTTAGAAAGTAGTGGTTTTGATGTTGTATGACTTTAGGAATCTTACAGAGAAAAAGATTCTATATGCATTTTAGAGTCAGGATGGTATTTAGTATTCCATAAGGCATATTTATGTACATTTTGTTCTCCCCTCTTAGCTATTAAGTCGTTCATTCCGTGGGAATAGTGACCTTCCTGTCCGTCTTTGAGATTCTCACCACACCCACAAATATCCCTCTCATTTAGTAGGTACTAAATAAGTTTTGAATGAATGATTTGTAAGTAACTGAATGGGCTAGTAGGTTTGTCTGGATGTACAGGGCATCCTATAGGTTTCAGCACAGTAGATAGCCACTTAGATACCTTTGGATAAAAACGATCCTTTGCTCTTGTGGAAAGGTCATTCTTTGTGAACTGACATGTAGCTCCAAGCCAGTGCCCAGAGAGGTGAACACGCAACACGCCTTAGGCAGCCAGACGGGGAGAGTCAGTTTTCTCTTACTTGTATGAATTAGATATCTAATTCATACAGTTTCAGTCATGGTGTTTTAACATTTTTGGCCATCTCTAGATAGAGGTAACTGTATCTGAGTCCTAACA
The DNA here is from genome assembly GCA_004026545.1 of Mormoops blainvillei. Classification (NCBI taxonomy): domain Eukaryota; kingdom Metazoa; phylum Chordata; class Mammalia; order Chiroptera; family Mormoopidae; genus Mormoops; species Mormoops blainvillei. The sequence continues at coordinate 16,194 of PVJD01002820.1, read as the reverse complement.
TGTCGAAACCATTCTGAATTGAAACGAATGCTCTAAGTCTTTTCTAACATAAACTGGTAATTCTGAGACAAATTCAGTCAAAATCAGACATTAAGGTATAAATCTAAGTTTTCATCCTCATTGTGAGATTTTCCTAACAGTGATATGTAACCAGTGTGCCACAAGAATTTTTAAAATGTGCGATACCCGACTATTTAGAGGGACTGACCCCTTTTCCCTTAGTTTGTCAAATAGAAAATATATGACAACAGCCAACACAACGATAACTGTTTGGTGTGAATGAATCAAAATGATACCTATTTTTTGTCAGATTGGCAAAAGATTTAATATATCTTTGGTATGCCACAGAATTTTAGTAATTAATTTATGTGTGCCATGAGATGAAAAAGGTTGAAAGTAGCTGCCCTAACCAGATATGAAATATTTAAAAAAAATTTTTTATTGTTGTTCAATTACAGTTGTCCCCACTTCCCCCATTACTCTCTCCTACCCTACCCATCCTCCACCTCCCACATTCAGTCCTCCCTGGCCCCCCGCCCCTCCCCCGCCATTGTCTTTGTCCATGGGTCCTTTTTACATATTCCTTGACTTACCCTTTCCCCTTCATTTTTAAATTGTCCCTTATTTGCTTCCTTGTGGTCTCTGGCAGTTATTTAGATTGCAAGATATTCACCCTGTTCAAGGTATGGATTTTACCTTGTTCTGGGAACCTCACATGTAGCCACACGCAGTGGACCCCAGTGTGTTTCCCTGAGGACCCTGCAGTGAAGGTTGCACCGCAGACCTCCTCAGGTCCCTTCATTTGCCAGCTTCCCTGCAGAGAGCTGGGAGCCCAGAGTCCCTTCGTCACTGAGCTTCAGCATCCCTCAGTCAGTCTAGTTCTGATGGTGATCTTGAAGTCCATAGGAGAAATAAGTCACTCAGCCTAAGAACCCACTACTTTTTGTGTAGATACTCTGTTTTATTTTTGTTTTTGTTTGGTTGTTCTTAACCAGGATAATTTATGAAAATTATGAGAATATTTCTCTGAGTAGCTCTCTGATTGAATAGACATGGTACATGGGGGCAGTTGGGTGTGGCTGAAAAAAAGCAATAGCTCTATAGAATATTTCTTTGATGATGTTAGAATAAAAAACAAGCAAAATTTTGTTAGTCCTCTCCCATTCTTAGTCATCCATGGTACAAAACACTATTCTGTTACGTATAAAAACAAATGCTTACAGTATCTACAAAAGTTCTTTGAGATCATATGTCGTGAAAATTATTATAACAGTAAATATTAGGCTACCAAATAATCAGACATCAAAACCACATCCATTAGGTCAAAGTATGTAGCAGCTGAAATGAGGTTTGAAGTACTTGTTTTTCTTGCCTAATCAGTTGTTTTAATGTCCTGTCTCCTTATCTTAGCAAAGGATGAAACCCATTTAAAACCTCCCTATGGAGTTTTCTGAGATAACCCTGGTACATTATCATCTCATGGTCTTTAGGGCACTTAGAGGATGGATTTTAAACATTTAAAAAAATTGTTTAATGACATTCTCTCTTACCATTTGTTTTGCATTAATTTCTCACATTTTCCCCCCACTAAAATGCACATTCCTTAAATTATGGGTCTTTTACCTAAGCCAGTTTTTAATTATAGTTCTTCCGACCTCATCACACAGAAGGAGTTTACAAAGTGCCTGCTAAACAAACCTAAGATTCTAATGGATGTCTCTGAGGGGTTTGAAATAAATGTCCTTGCTGAGCCCAACTTCTGGGATGCATTCCAATATATTTTATTTGGTTTAATCTTTTTGTAGTGAAGAATTATAACATTATTGGTTTCATTAAATGTTAATATATTTTTAAAATAAATCAATGCAGAAAAGTAAAATTTGAAAAATAAACCTAAATCTGTCATCTAAAATAATTTCTCCTTGTGTTTTATAAACATTACCTGACAGCTCTTAATGTATAACTGTAGCCAGAGATCATCATAGAAAAATTTTATTATACCATTTAAATTAAAATATTAAATTTAATTGAGCTTAGGCTGAATAGTAAAAAAGAACAAAAGTAAAAAAGAAAATTACTAAGCATTGCTACAAGATATATTTATAGCTAAAAGTCCTCTCCAAAGATATTAAAAATATGAAAATCTAAGATAGGAATGATTATCTTTTTAAATACTCATTTAACTTTGGACAGTCTATTGTAAAGGACAGGGAAATAATTATACATACATCCCCTCCTATCTCCATGTGTTTGTTAGTTTTATTATTTTTTAAGCATTAAGGTTAACATTTATATTCTACTTTGTAATCAGAATCTCCATAGTTCATTAACCCCGGTACTATATTTTAATGGATTCAGTGCTCCCTGATCGACTTTTCACACAGTTTTTTTATTTGTGACGGCTACGTGGATTCATGTTGTAGATGATTAGATTTTGACCTCAGATAAATTTTTTTTCCCCTTAGACTTCACCCTTTGAAGGCTTTTCTCTCCAAGCACTTTCTGAACCATTCCTTTCTAATTCCTTTGAAACAATGAAGAATTCTTTTTGTTTTGAATTCTTTCTGTATTTTCCTCTTGTCATAAAAGGCTCTGGTCTGCTCTGGCGCGTGCTCCTTCCCTCTGTATGACTGCTATGTCTCTGTCTGTGTTTGTGTGTTTTATGCGTAAATCCTGTGTGAGTTCTCTTCTGGGAAGTACGAGTGTTTCAGCCAGCAGACTACTCACTGATCAACAAGAGCTCCAGGGTTTGCCGTCTTTCCTCAGATTGGTGATCTTCTAATTCCCTTTTGTCAAAATAATTAGGAGGTTCCCCGACCTTGGCTGGACACATTCCCATGATTTTTTTCATGGAATCAACCTAGTGTCTTTTTATACAGCATAGACTCTCAGTGGCAGTTGGACAACCTTTGCTTTTCCTCCTTCCTTCCATCAATCTCAACTACTTTACACTCTCTAGTGTCCAGTAATTAGGCACCAAAATGACTACATCTTTTTCTTCTTCCGAATACTATAGGGAGATGAGGTACCTACCAGCTTTAACAAGACAATCAGATATAATTGGATTGTTCTTAGTCCAATTAAGAGTAAGTGCATGAGGATAATTAAAAAGAAATTAAACATTCTGTGTGGCAGCAAATTTAACAATAATTTCATCTGCTCTGTTTTTGTTCTAAAATTATGAGGCATATTTTTGCTTAGATGGACATCTTTGAAATATTTTTTTTTGGCAGAGCCGTAAAAGACTATACACTTCTCTTTATCTTTTTCTTTCTATGATATTCTTAACATCTTTGAACCATACGAAATAGTAACCAAAAGCAAAGCCCTACTTCTCACATTGCTCATAAGATGTATTTCAAAAGTTTTTCAATTTTCTCGTTTCCCCAACACCCCCTCACAATCAGAGTTACTGTTGGTAAATGACCTCAATTCCATTATATTGAGAATATTTAGGCCATAAAGAAGGAATTAAGCAAATTACTTTGCTGTATTTTCAACATTCCTGTCTCTAGGTTTTACCTTTGCCTCTGATGAGAAAAGGAGCTTTTTAAAATCAAATATTCTCTCCCTGTGGTCCTTTTTTAAAAAAATTGCGAAGTATTCCAAACATAGAAAAATACAGATGCCAATAAAGCAGGCATGTACCTATCTATCACCTTGACTCAATACATATTAGGAATCTGCCAGATTTGCTTTACATTTTTAAAAGATAAGCACAACTTTTGTACTTTTTGTGTTCATAAGTGAGATTGGCCAAGAAAGTTTCTCTCATTCTGTCTGTCATTATTTTGGAAAATAAGGGTTATATTAAGTTCTTAAAGTGAATTAAAGAGCTTTCTTTCATTACATATTCACTAGAATATATATAAAATGAAGTAATGGGAAAGTTTCTTTGTGTAGTGGTAAAATTCATCTTTAGAACTATTTATAATAAGTGCGTTGTGTGCATGCGAGGTGGGAGTTTGCCTATTTAACCATTTTAAAAAGCCTTTTACAAATTTATTCAGTGTTTCTGTTTTAGGTTAAATCTGAAAATTTACAAACTTATAATAGTTTATCTGTCTTCAAAGATATTGGCTAAAGTCATAGTATTATATTATGCTTTTTAAATCTATTTTTAATTATAATTATATATGTCTTATAAATCTCATATATATCAAATTATATACCTGCCTTTTATTCCTGCTCATGTACATTTATGCCATCTCTCACTAGAGGTATGCCTATTTTATTAGTCTATAAAAGAAAAACTATTTTGTCCTTTTTTTCTCTTTCATGAATGCCGACCCTTATTTTTTACAACCTTCTGTTTCTTCTTTCTCAAGTTTTTATTCTCAGGTTCATTTATTAGCTTCTTGATTTGTACATGTGACCCATGAATTTTCAATATTTTTTCTACTCTCTAATGTATATAATTTACCTTTAAAACCCATTGAGCTGCATTTTAAAATTATGGCATTATCATTCAGAATCCAAATATTTTGTAATTTTTACTGCAAATGTTTTCCTTTAACTTATGAAATACTTAGAAATGTGCTTTCAAATATGAATATATATAATGAGTGTGGGAGCATTAGACAGTTACTGTGTTTGTGTTATTGACACCTGATTATATTTCTTTGTGGAAAGACAAGGTTTTTTATTATTCTTCAGTTATTTGTTGAGACTCACTGTTTAGTTTTCTTTTCTTTTCTTTTCTTTTTTTCTTTTCTGTCCTTGAGTGCTGACAAAAACATTGCTTTCTCTTTAGGGCTCAGTGAAGTGCCCTATGTTAAATTCATTGGTTCAAGATTGATTATTGAGTTGTTGAAGTCCTCTGTGTTCTTGACAAGTTTTTTGTTTGATATCACTGTTTCTGATAAAATATGTTAAAACTCTTCACTGACATTGCGTAATGCCAATTTCTCTTTTTAATTCTCAATTTTAGATTTTGAATGTTAGACTGTCAGGCTTAAGGTCATTATATTTTCCCAGTGAGTTATTTCTTTTACAATTAAGGAATGATCTTTTTCATGCCCAATAAGGTTTTTTACCTTTGATTATATTGTTGATATTAATATTGTAGTATTGCCTTTTTTGTTGCTTCAAATGTCTGCCTTGTATTTTTTTATCTCTTCATTTTTATCCATTCCATGTGATTTTTATTTTAAGTATCTCTCTTATAAGCATCATATAATTGGATAGTATTACTTTTTAAATATAATACAGAAATTCACTTATATATATTTTGATTGTATGGGACCTAATTTTCAAGAATTACTTCTCCTTTTATGCCTTCTATTTGATTGATTGATTTTTTCTTCCATGCATTTATTTGGAAGTTAGCCTCTTTCCTATCCTCTTGCCCCCGTCAACTGATGCCCGTAGAGTTTTTAAGAAAGTATTATTTTTTTTCCATCACCATTTACACTCCTACCCAACCCTGCCGTCACCACACTGTTGTCCGTGGCCATGGGTCTCTTCTTTTTTGCTCCGTCCCTCCACCCGCTAACCCCTGCCCTCAGCTGCCATCAGTCTCTCCATGAGTTGGTCTCCATTTTGCTTGCTAGTTCAATTTGTTCATTAGAGTTCACAGTGAGTGAAACCATATGATGTTTGTCCTTCTCTGACTGGTTTATTTCACTTAGCATAATGTTCTCCAGGTCCATCTATGCTGTCTCAAATGATAAAATCTTCCTGAGTTTTAACAAAGTAAGGAACTGGCCTGTATCTCTCTTGTTCCCAAATGATGCCAGGGTTTTGTAGTATTCTCATTTCAATTGCACCTTCTCATCTTTCATGCATTTATGTCCTACTATTTTATTTCCACTTTGTTTTAACCCTCATTAGTTACTATTATTTTTCACTGTTAAGTTTATTTGGAATTACTTGTGTCTCTTAGTCTTCACTTTACCATTGCTTTTGCTACCTACTCATTCCTTCTTTGATTTAATTTATTTGTTAAGAACATTTACTAGTTATTTCAGCAAAATTCTCTAAAGGAAAGAGTTTCCATTTTGGATACTGAAAATGTTCTTGTATCATTGCCATTTTGAGAGACTTACTTTTTAATGCAGTTTTAGATCGACACTTACTTTCTCCTGGCCCTTTGAAGATATTTCACTGTCATCTGTTATTTATTGAGGTTAAGGTTTCTGTGTCTTACTGTCGTCCCTTTGGAGGTGATCTATTTTTGTTCAAAATTGTTCTAAGATATTCTTTTTATTTTTGACGTTTTCTGATTTGAACACGTCAAATGGGTATTTGTCCTTCTTCAGATTTAGAGTATTGCTTTATCTAAGGACTCTTCATCTTTTCAATTCTAAAGATTTCAGCCATTCGCTCTTCAAATATTGCCTCTCTGCCACCTGCTGTTCTTTTTTTCATTCTGAAACTCCTACAGGTTTGCATTTGGACTGCTTATTTCATTCCCTCTATTTCATTCTCGATCCTGTTTTTTCCCTCATCATCTTATATCCTGTATTGTAGATATTTTCATCAACTCTATATTTTATTCAGTAATGCATTCTTCTGCTGTGTCTACCAAATATTGTTTTAATTTTTTTAAAACTAATTTTAGTAGAAGTTCTATATGGTTCTGTTTCAAATTTGCCTATTTTTAAAATTATATGCCCTATTTTTCATAATGGTTTTTATTCCTTCTTATGTCCCTGATTATTTAAAACAAGAACAACAATTTTTCTGTCAGAGGACAGAGGGGCAATACTGTATGCTTTGCAGGTCATGCAATTTCTGTCACAACTATTCAACTCTGAATTGTAGTGCAAAGGTAGACCTAGACCATATCTAAAGGCCTGGAAATAGGTCATAAGCCATCGTTTACTGACCCCTAATTTAAAACATATTCCATTAAAATCACATTCAATGATTCTCTTCGCTCAAGTAACTGAGAGTGTTGATTCTTCTGTTTGATGCATCAGCTAACTGTCCCTCATGGTAGATTATTTTCTTGTGTGTCATGTTTTCGAGTTACGAACTCTGCATACAACCTTTTGTTGGAGGACAGTGTGCCCTGAGTTGTAGAATTATCCTTCAGAGCATCCTGGCATTTCAGACCTTGCAGCTAATATTTTTAATAAAGGATTGCTTTTCAAATTATTACCCTCAAAATACCCTGAAAAGAATCCTCTAAAATAACCCAGTGCTTGGTGCTCACCCTGACACATTGGGAACACACATCTATCTGTGCTACCGTTCTCTCTATGAAAATTAACAGCACTATTATTATTCATTCTATGTGTTACAGAATCTACAAGTATTGTAACTGTTCCCATTTATGCTCCCAAATTTTTTGAAAATCTGGTTAATTGGAAGAACACAATTAAAATACACCTTTATATAGAAGTGGTACTACTTGGAGTTAAAAATATAAACAGTACTGAGTGAAGCATACATTATGAAAATTAAAGACAGCTAAGACAAGACAGAAACACAAAGCTTTGGAGATTTCCTTCTGCAATATCATTTTTAAAAAAGATAGAATTAAATATATTCATGAATATATGGGTTTGTGTATATATATTTTCAATATATACATATAGTTGTGTGTACACATGCATGAGTTTTCCAGTCTATAGTAAATTCATGCCTCTTGCTCTTTGTCACAGGACATTTGAAATGGACCAAAGCTGAGGACATTGACATAGAAACCCCAGGATCTATTCTTGTCAACACTAACTTGAGGGCATTAATAAATAAACATACGTTTGCTTCCTTACCTCAGCATTTTCAACAATACCTCCTGCTTTTGCTCCCAGAAGTGGATAGGCAGGTAAGTAGAAGTTTAGACATTTGATAGTAGTCACTAGTTAATGTAATTATGAAGTGGCAAGTCTGTTATGGAAGGTGACTGATAGTGGATGGGCCATTTTGTAATAATACAGTATATTTATATAATTTATATGCTTATTGCTAGCATTGGTGCATTTGTTTAATCTACCAGAATAAAACCTTTTAAAAAAATTATCAGTAGTGAACCAATTCAAATTTTAAAATACATCATATTGCTGTAAAGTGAAAACAATAGAACTATCCACACTGGGAAGGAAAAACAAAGAAATCAGACATTCCATTATCAAATAAATCTTTGACGTGGCTGCTCCCTTGCCTGGAGGGAATATTGAAGTATAGCAATAAAAAGCCAGGGTTTCTAAGAAATTATGTAAATGTTTTTATTCTCAACTCTTCCAAAAAGCATTTAAAATTTATGTTTGCAGTTGCCTTCTGAGAGTCTATCATGATGAATACGATTGCCTATAAATAATCATCTTTTATCTTCTTTTTAGTATAACTGGAAATGCTGTAAGTGTATTTTTGTATTTCTGAAAAGCCTCTAAAGTAAGGAAATAGAAATATAAACCCATAATAGCAGGCATACTCATCTTCTAAAACTGTTTCCTTAGCAAAGGGAAAAAAAAAGCATCATATAAACTTTTATTAAATTTCACAAAAATTATTAAATGGTAAATAGGACACATTTCCTTGTGATGCTTATTTCAATACATTTTGACACTGTATATAGTTTCCAGTTGATGGATATAGTATGTGTATGTTTATGAATTTGTATCTCAAAATGAATTCATATTTCAAAATGATAGGTATATCCATAAATTGAAATGAGCAAGATTGATTCAGTATTTCCACATTACTTTGAATGATTTTTTGAGCTTTTTATTTGATTCTGTTTTCTAGTAACGTACCTCCTTTCATACAAACTTAAAATTTGTTGAGCTATAGTTTTCTATCATTCTTATATACTTCTTTGGTAGAGATTATTGTTCATATTTATAAAATTGTTTTCATTTCAGATACATTTTTGTTGGGAAATTTGCCTTTGTTCTGCAAAAATTGTTTAAATTTACTATAAATATGATGTTTTAGGTGCTTTGGAGTAATGGAAAGACAGTAAGTGACTATTAAATGCTTATGAAATCAATGATTACATATACTCTAGTTGGATAGATAAGCAATATTTATAATCAATCAAGATAGGATGTAGAAACAGGTTAGGTTAAGGGGGAGAGCGCAAAGTATACTGAGCTTCCGTATGCAGAAGGGGAAAATCAGAGACGTATTTAAGACTGGGCCTTGAGCTGTAAGCAGAATTTGGAAAAAAATGATGGAAATATACCAAGTAAAAGGTTCAAAGATAAAAAATCAAGAGCTAGTTTTGTGGAAGTCTGGATTTTAGTTACAACAGTGCAAATGAATATGGGAAGACAAAATTGAAGTTGATTTTGGAAGATTCTTGCATATGAGGCTAGAGTCCCGAACAGTGTTCTCCCTGTGTTTGCAGTGCAAAGCCATTGAGGGCTTTTGAGCAGAGCTGTAATATATAATATTGTTGCTTTTTAAGAAAATTATTCTGGCAGTACTAAAAAGGAATGTTAGAGATGGGAAGCATGAAAGTGGAAAGAGTGGTTAGAAAGCAATTTTAGTTGTTCGAAAAAGGCAAAATGAAGGCTTGAATTTGGAAAATAACATTGAAATTAAAGAGGAGGAGGATAATGTCATCATTATCTTCATCATCATCATCCAGTGGTAGCAATTTTACATTTTGTCAAATAACAGCTGAATAAGGCAGAGGGAGAAGCTACTGATGACTCTTGAATTTCAAGCTTGTGTGACTGAGAATTGAGCTCAGGAATTAAGAAAAACTTCTACTTTTTTTGTGATGGTAGAGACTAATATTTTAGTTATACCCTGTTTCCTCCACTTCAACATCCATGTGGTTTATCTTGTTTGCATTTCCATCTCCAGCTCCTGGAATAAGATTTGACATATACAAGATACTTAATCCATCTTTTTGGAATGAAGAAATGACAGATTGTCCTAGATTTAGCCAAATATTACAGTAACTCAGGAGGCCAATCTAAGCCCAGTAGTTTATTCAACGTGGGGCAGTTTTTGTTACTCAGTTTTTTTCTAGTCACTGTGAGAAATATAAATGCGTAAGGCACAGTACCTGACCACAAATAGCAGTTACTTCACCAGGAAACATTTATTAAAGAAGTATTTATTGAGCATGTATTATGTGCTAAATACAGTTTGCTAAGTATAGAGATATAAGAATGAATCTTCTAGGCAGGGGTGTCCAACCTTTTGGCATCTCTGGGCCACACTGGAAGAAGAGGAGTTGTCTTGGACCACACATTAAATACATTGTGACATGTAATCGCACACACACACAAATCTCTTAATGTTTTAAGTGAATTTACAATTTTGTGTTGGGCTGCAGGTTAGGTACCCCTGTGAGGAATAACGGGGGAGAAAGCACCCTCATGCTAAAACTTAGTACAGTATACACTTTTCTCATTACTGCAAGAGAAGTCTAATGACTGGTTGGATCTACACCAAATTTAGTATAAGACTAGGCAAAGTAACAGAAATGTCAAAATGGAAGAATAAAGAATGTTAGTCTGAAAGTAGTATTGGAGAAGATTTCATGGTAGAAAGGATACCTGAACGTTGAAGGACTAATAGGTATTTTGTAAATAAAATCAAGGGACAGTGATCTTTATGAAGGGAAAACATTTCATTTATGAAGACTTCCTGCTTGTGTGTGTACCAGATAGTAGTTCTGTGTGACTGGACCAGGGAAAAAGGTGGGACACTTGCCGAAAGGTAGTGTGATTGACAATCTTGATGACCTGGCTGCAGACTAAGCTCTTTGAACTGTTTTTGAAAGGAATGGGAACCATCAGAGATTTTTTTAAGTGAGAAATGGCATGCATAGAATAATTTACACAAATATTTTAGTGCCTGGTCAGAGAGGAGAGGAAGACAATATAAAGGGTAAATAAAATACAGCCTTTATTTTCTCTTAAGAACCAGTAGTCCTGTGAATGATAGAATGAACAGGCAGAAAGTTAAGTCAGGGAGACTGTTAGAAACAATTGTAGTAGTTAAGGTCTGCGATAAGGGTCTGATCTTGGACTTTGGCCTTGGAAATGAAAAGACAGGACTGACTTCCAGGCATGTTTTCAACCCAGATGAGTAGGAATAAATGACAGATTGCCAGTGAGGTGGGGTTTTAAAAGGTCTAGAATACAACTGGAGATTTTATCTAGGGTGACTTGGGAGGACAGAAAGGCTCTGTGGTCCTATGAGCATTTGATACCAAGAAGTTTAGAGCTCTTTCTCTTCTATCTCAGGGTAAGTTCAACCCTCTGTTCTGCTGCCAAAACTGCTGATGTTTCAGTTTAGCTTATAAATATCCAAATGGGAATGAGCACCACTATTTTCTGGGGCAGAATCAGTAGAAAAGGCATGGAAATGTGAATCTGATTAAATAGATTTATTTCAACCAGTGGAAGGTACTATAATTATGTGAAATACCTAAGAACTTGTATGAAAGTTGTCTTTACATATTTTTACAAAATTTGAAATTTCTAGCTTTCTTGTTTCCTTCCTTTCACTACTCCAGATTTCTGCCTGATTTTTCCCCTGAAGCAAGTCCTACAGGGCCTTCTACTCTGACCCATATGAAGTAGGGTTCATTGAATGATTACACCTTTAAATTATGAGAAGCTAGGTTTCGCATTTATCTTGCCAGTGACAACTGTCATTAAACTAGCATATCCGGCGTTTTGTTTTCCTATATTTGTACTTACTTTCTTTTTTACAAGGTATTTTTATCTTAGATCACATTTTTTATTTACCACTAGTTGGTTTATAACATTGTCACATCTAGTTTTCTATTTAATTTTACTCTCCACACATTATGCTGTAAGTAACAGAAAATCGAACTCAAACTGACTTAAATATAAAGAGGATTTATTAGCTCCAGTGATTAGAAGAGAGAGATTAGAAGTGGGCTTCTGGTGGTTGGTCCTGGTTTCAGTTATTATTAAGGACCCATTTAACTATTACTTAATGAATTAAGTTTAAAATCTTCTCCCTTATTGTTGGCATTATTCTAAACCCAAAACTCTTTGTAGTAAGATTACCTGAATTTAAAAAATTGGTACTAGCCTCGGTTCATATTCATGAATAAAATACTTCTACTTTAGTATTTCAGAGAAAAGACCTAAGATTCCCACTAAGGGCACCCCTTAGATCACATGACTGCCTCTTAAATAATGCTGCTAGTCAAGGAAATGGAATATGCAAATTGGTTTAAAACCACCAGGCGTACTCTTGAACCCACCCTTCAACTTTTTTCACTCTGTGTAGCTCTGGGAGGCTAACTCATATATTGATGACTGTATCAGGTGGACTTATGCCTTCTGTTTTATTTATTTATTTTTAATTCTGAAATAATCATAAACCTGTAGGAAATTTAAAGATACATAGAGAATAAATTTCCAACCTGATGAGCCATCCTGTCCCCCTTCCCAGTATATTTGGTTGGCCATAAAGTTTGTTCTGTGTTTTTTTCCGTAAGATGGTTCTAGTAGCACTGAGTTGCCTTTAACTTCATTCGAAACAATTTTGTTAGATTATATTGTGTCGTGTCATATAAGCGTGCATTTAAAAAAAACAACAAAATTGGTGAATTTTTGCATAGCCATTTTAATGTAGAAGATAGAAGAAATATATATTTTCAGCATATTATTCTTTATTATTTCAAAAAATGTAAAAATACAACTGAAACACCAGAAAAAGATTCATACAGTGTTTAGAGAAGGGGCTGTGACTGATTAAATGTGTCAAAAATGGTTTGTGACCCTGGCCGGTGTGGCTCAGTGGACTCAGTGCCAGCCTGCAAACCAAAGGATTGCCAGTTCGATACCCAGTTGGGGCACATGCCTGGGTTGCAGGCCAGGTCCCTGGTTGGGGGTGTGGAGAGGCAACCACACGATGTTTCTCTCCCTTTCTACCTCCTTCCCCCCTTTCTGAAAATAAATAAATAAAATCTTTTAAAAAAAGTGGTTTGTGAAGTTTCGTGCTGGAGATTTCTCACTGGACAAGTCAGGTAGACAAGTTGAAGTTGATAGCAGCCAAATCAAGACATTAATTGAGAACAATCAACATTATACTACTCAGGAGATAGCCGACATACCCAAAATAGTCAAATCAGTAAAGTTATTGGTGAAAATTAAAAACGTGTCCTCTATTTTATGGAAAAAAACTAAACAGACTTTATGACCAACCCAATGTTGTGTCTCTCAGGTTGTATTTTCTACAAACAAGGACATTTTCTTACATATGCACAATCCAAGCAGCAAGATCAGAAAATTAACAGTGATCATTATTACCATGTGATTCTTAGGGTGTATTTAAGATTAGTCAGTTGTCCCAATAATATCACTTTTAACAGGGTCCAGTTCGGAATCTCTTATTGCATTTAGTTGTCATGTCATGTCTTTATCTTTTTATTCTGGAACAGTTCTTCAGCTCTGCCTAGACTTTTATGATTTTGACACTTATGGAGTGTATGTGATATTTCCTTGTGATTAGATCAGATTACGTATTTTAGGGGGGGAACGTGATAAATGACGCTGTATGCTTCTCCTTGCACCTCTGAGGTGGCACCACAATTTTGATTTGTCTCAATACTAATGATGTTCACTTGATCATTTGATTAAAATGTAGGTGCCAAGCTTCTCCAGTGTAAAGTTAGGTCTTCTATTTGTAATTAAATCGTATTTAATGAGGAGGGTCTTTCAAACTGTGTAAATATACTGTCTTCCTTTAGACTCTCAATTTATTCATTTGTTCATATCTGTATGGTTTTACTGTTTCCTGTTTTCCCAATAGGATTATGCTTGATTGTCGTGCATTTGGTCACTGGGAGCCTGTTCAAGTGGTTCCTGTGTCTCTGACGTTATTTTTTGAGCAATTCATTACTTAGAAGCACATCAGATTGTCCCAGTCTCATCTTATATTTTCTTTGCCACAGCCCTGGAATGTACACTTTGTTCAGTGAGCCACGGCTCCCTTTAGTGGAAGATGGTATTTAGAAATCAAGATCTTGCAAAACTTGTGCTGTTCGCTGATAAGGTGTTACTGCTCCCAGATCCAGGACAGAGAGATGAAATATATGAATATATTTCTAAGCAGAGCTAGAAAATATGAATAGAATATGAATACGTTGAACACATCTGTGAGTGGACATCTATGAGTGTAGATGTGTGAACACCTTTTTACCTCTTAAAGACAGTGCCTTAAAGACAAGGAATACCTCACAGAAAAAAGAGTATGAGCCCAGTCATAATATATAAACAACAATTTATATCTATGCTTATTTATGTACGTATTCTCTATATCTTATAAACCATGAATTCACACTGAAACCTCTCATCTTAATCCAGTACCCATGGTTCAGTCCAGTTTTCTCCCCTTCCCTAGCTGTCTTATACTGACAGTGAGAAACCCTTAGTATACGTAAAGATTTGATTAACCCCCTTGTAGATAGCCAGTCTTCCACCTTGGTTGCCATACCTCCCCCATGTAGATGGTCTCTTTGCTGTACTCAGGCTCTGACTCCCTGATAGGCCACCTACCCACCGTCTGGATTGGGCAGCCTCCCCTTCCTGCTTGACCTCTGACATTCACAGCAGGCCACTCTTTGTGCAGGTGCCAGCCTCACCATGCTCCGTTTCTACAGCCATTTCCAGGCCTCCCCGCACTGGGTCCTGTGATCAAATTCTGGGCCATCATGGGCCCCATCCACCGCCTCTGTAGCACAGAGGCCTAGATTGCTTTGCGCTCAAGACCTCAATTGGTCAGGAGGGGAAAGAGAAAGAGAAGGCCCTCTGGGCTCTAACTGGGTTCAGCTTTTGGGGAGTCACAATGGAAGCTTGGGTGGAGGAGGAAGAGTGGGCTTGAGCCTCTCACTTGCCCTGCGTGGTCAGCACCCATCCTCTAGCTCCTGTCAGAAGGCCTTGTCCACCCAGCCTCTCTGAGTTCTAATGAGCCCTTTCTCCCTCACCTTCCAGGCCAAATACTACCCCCACCCCCATTATGAGCTCTAGCTTACTGCACTGTCCCCTGTGGATTTGTGGCACACTGACTGTGCCTTTGTATATAGTCACATTAATTTACTGTCCTCAAATAATCCTAACTTGAATGAGCACCCTCTGCCTGCTAGGACTCCTAAGTAACAGACCTTTGAGGAAGTCACAGTTCCTACCCTGAGGGAAGTATGACTCTAGAAGAGACAGAGATATAAAATTCTATAGTCACAGAGCATGCCATGTGATAGTAGAATATATGCATTGTTTTATGGGAACATAGAGGAGATAATTATATTGTCTGTGGGAGTTAGCGAAAGCTTCACGAGAAGGTATCCTCTGAACTGGGTCTGGGAAGATGTAGGAAGTTTACAAAGTTAAGTGTAGCAGGATACCCTAGTATAGGAAACAACATGTGCTGCTTATAATGCTGGGCCTTCTAAACAGGTCGTCACTAATCCTCATACTAACTCTCCAAAGGCTCTGTATTATTGACCCAACTTTATGTATGTGGAAACTGAGGATCAGGGAAAAACTGGGACTTGTCCAACTTCTTCCAAGTAAAATTGTGGGAGCCAGAATGTGAACATAGATCTGTCCGACTCCGAGCCATGGAGCCATGCTTTTCCCCACGTGGTGTTCACTGCCTGCAGGACACAGGCAGAGGGATGCAGGACACCTGTCAGCGCGTAGCTGAGATGGCTGGGTGTAGAGTAAGTTGAGGCTGGAAAGGCAGACTGGAGCAGGCCTTTAGAAGAGGCCTCATAGTCAGCAGGCAATGTAGAGTATACAGAAGATTTACATTTGAAGCATGACATCCTCATATTTATACTTTAGAAGGGCTTTTTTGGAGAAATGAAGCATGAAGCAGAGCAGGGAGATTCCCCACTTTCCATCTTGCTGTGATTTAACCACACTATCTTCCTCCCTGTCCCTCAAACCTAATTCTCTCTTAGCCTCTGTGCTTGCTATCTGCTCTGCAGGAAATGCTCTTCCTGTATCTTTGACAAGACCAGCCCGTTCTCATCCACCAAATTAGTCTCAATGGCATCTCCCCGCAAAGGCTTTTCTTGCCTCCCCTCCCATCTAACATACTCTGTAGTTGTTTTCTCTCTTATTTTTCTGTTTATTTTCTCCCCTGTACTTATCATGAAGTCATTATTCTTTCCTCAGGAGAATAAAAGCCCCAGGACAGTGGATTTCTTCTGTTCACTGTGCTTGGCATGTAGTAGATGCTCAGTAAATGTTTTCTGAAGGAAGGAAGGAAGGAAGGAAGGAAGGAAGGAAGGAAGGA